>VDFB02058242.1:382277063-382484986 GCA_007258455.2 Sequoia sempervirens
GGAGGATGAATTTGAAATTTTCCTAAGTGTCAAAAGGCAAGAAAATTCACCCGGATGTGAAGAATAAGAATAGACTTTGATTGACAAATATTTTTCTAAGGTTGAAATTCAAAAAATTAAAAGTACCCCTTTGTTTGTAGACACATGAATTTGATGCTTTCTGAAGGGAATTTTCTTCTGGGTACTAGACGTCTTCAATGAGGAATTGATTTTAAGGTCTTCCACGGCTTGCCAAGGATTCTGAGGTGAGGATTTTTGATGGGCACCGGGTTGGTGAATTTCCTAAGGAAACTTTGAAAAATTTTCTAAGGCAAGGAATAAAATGTGCTGTTGACATAAGAATGCCTGGGCGGATGAATTTGAAGTTGGGTGCCTAGATAATTTTTGATCAAATTCCTGATGAAAACAATTTTCTCGAGCCAGAGTTGGATGAAATATTAGAGTGAACGCCTTAGCCAGTGGAATGAAAATGGAAGCTCAATTCTTCATAGACACCCTTGAGGAAGATGAAATTTGTCTAAGGCATTGAAATATGATGCACAGGTGTTATATGCCCCAGCCTACAGATATTAAAAAAATCGTGAAGAAGGCAGAAGGTTGTGCTAGAGAAAATGATGAACCCTATCAGATGAAGAGATCACTCGAACATTGAGAGGAGGTAAGTGAGGTAAATTTATATCATGAAGTGTTTTGATGCTCTTCGTTTATTTGTTTTGCAGGATGAACGTCGAGGCCAGAGCACGATGACTTGAAGTGATGAGGCACGATGATATTACAACCTTAGAGGGGAGATAAAGTTATGAGTTTCGAGCTCTTCCCTGAAATCTCGGTTGCACCCAAAACATGAAAGAAGAAAAGTTGCAAGAAATGGATCAGTGTTGGAATTTCTCCTCGAAGACCCAATGTGCACCCAACACAGTCAGGCGGGTGGCAAGGAAGAAAAGATCAAGTCCAAGATAGGAAAAGGATGAAGGCCCAAAGGTTAGAAATGATCCTCAAGGACTTCAAAGTCGAAGAACAACATGAAGGAGGAAAATCATCGTCGAGCAGGGGAAAGAAATTGTCGCCTTGGAGTTAGATCGAGAACTTGCCTGCCATACTAGTCCAGAAAGAAGAACAGTGTGAACGCGTTTACAAACTGGAATCTTCTAGAGGATGGTGGCCATTAATTGCTCATTTATTACCCCACTCCTCTTTGTGGCGGTTTTTAGGGTGAATCTTGTTTAGGGCTGAGGTGGCACGATCTGGGCCATCCAGTCGATTGTAATCTGAGCCGTCCATTGGACTGGGCCATCTATAAAAGGGGCATCCCCCCTCATTTGTACCTGGATGAGATTAGGTAGTAGAGATTAGAATAGAGAGACAACTAGGTGATAGCATAGAGGTAGTTTAGTATAGATTGATAGGATAATTTGAAGAGGAGGAAAAGTTTTCCCTTGAAAACTTTGTAAGAAATTGTTGTGAACACTCTCTCAAAAAAAAGAGTTTTCATTGATGATGAATTTCGTCTTTTGTTGTGAGTAGCTAGCAAGGTTTCTTCATCCTTCTAATTCGAATAGTAGCTTAAAGTAGAATAAATTTCATTTCATGCAAGTAGATAGGAATTGTGGAATGTGGTCTTCAATTTGAGCAAACTTCGTCTATCCATACCACTAGTGTGTTCGCTGATGGTGAATACGCCTTGTGTGGTCAACTAGAATATCGTGTACTTAACTTCGATCATGATTTGTATGTTTATATGCGTCGTTGTGATGGTATTTTCATGCTAAGTTGTGATCTGAACACCTTGAGCTACTCCTTTGAAGATTGTACCGGTTCTGTGGAGGCTGTCCGAAGCCAGGCAAAGCAGAGCCTGGTTGAAGCTTGTGAGAATTGATCGCAATTTCCCACGCCTTAGAGTAGATTAGAGCCTTCTTAACCCAACACTATTTACATTCAGTACCTTTTGAAACAAGAACTTTATAGACAAACCTTTCGAGCATTCGAATTCCTTTATCCGCTGCCGAACAATTTCGTAAGTCCCCTTGAAATACCGGCAAATTACATTGAGCCAACTGAGACTATTCGCATTGAAGGAACCTTGGAGTTGAACGCACGAACTCTCTCGCAATCTTAGCGTGCTGGATACTTTGATCAAGAGAGAATAGGGTAGCCGTTGGCGATTTTATTTTGCGTTGGTGCGGCCACGATAAACACATCAACAAAATTTGTGCTAGAAGGAGGGCGAGCATTGAATTGTTCCAGAGGCTGGAAGGAACCAGTATGAGGTTTGAAGTTCCAAATCAAAGATATGTTAGATCTCTCTTATGTCAAAAAATCCAAAAAAAGTAAAAAATTGAAAAAAATTCAAAAAAAGTAAAAAGCAGAAATGAAAAATCAAAATAGAGATTTCTCGATGGATGGGCATATTTCTTGCTCTCAAGATAGTCTTGCGGATATTGCTCAGATTCAAGAAAGATTGAATGGACAATTGCACCCTGGGAACTTGTCTAAGTGTTCTTTGCCAGGAAGATGTCGAATTCATGAGACCTCCCAGCACGAAGAAATCAATTGCTTAACATTCCTCTCAAGGATAGAGCTTGTTCTCCAAGGGAAATTTTTCTTTTGGGATGTCCCCAAGCCAGGAGTATTGGATATAGAACCTGATGATTATAGCATTCTAGAAGTTATAGATGAGGCCTTCATGAGGTTCATACTTAGGATCCAAAATCAGATGGAACTAGGCAATGTTTGCTTGAAAGGTGCTTTGCTCCCTTGTTGGTGTCGAATTCACAACGCACCTCATCCAGAGTTCACTTGCACAACATGTGAAGAAGCCATCAACTGCGCCAGATGTCGCCTCGGATTACCAGTACTACCATATGGATTATTCAAAGACAAAGGATGGATTGAATATGTCACACGAACATTTTTAGTACCAAATGAAGAGTGTACCTCAACATCATCCAACAACAAGGAGAATAAGTCACAACAGTATGATGTGATCAAGCTTGGGGATCAAGCAGATGAAGATTGTTCCTACATCATGCTAGAACAAGAGGCCATTGGAGTAAACATCAAAGAAGCAATGGAATACGCCCAAGCTAGAGGAACCACCCAAGGCAATTGTCAGCATGCAAAAGTGAATGAATGTACAGAATTGCAAGAACCAGAAATGGAGGACTTAACTCAAAGTAGAGATGGTGGGAAAAATTTTCAATGTTCATTCACTCGAGGAGGAGAATGTGAAGAGGGAAGCGATTCCAGTACACTTCAAGAAGGAATGCTCGTTGATGAAAAGGTTTAGTTATGCATGAACAAGATGGAAGAAATGACAAGCAGCTTAAGGCAAGATGATGTGTTTGACGATCAATGGGCTATCAGGATGGAGGCAGAATATGAAATGCATTTCGCATCAACACTTGATCCATTATTCACAATCATGGAAGAATTGCTTGATGAAATTGAAACAAATGAAACACTGCCTGATAAGGAGATAGGAAATGAAGAGCAATTCAGGTTGGGGCTTGATCCTTTGTTAGGGATTCAGAAGGAGCTAGTGCATGAAATGATTCAAATTTCCAAATGCACTCTTAAAGTGATTTCCCGCCCCACTCCTCCCAGTTTGGATCATCTCCACGTTTTAGATGCAAGAGGTTTGGTTCACCATCAACTTCGACCTCCTGATGAAGCAGTGGACGACAGACAAGAATGCAGGCTAGCGAATGAAGACCACTAGGTTATATCTTTCCCTACTATTGGCTACAAAGAATATCATTTTGATTATGGAGATTTAGGAAAGACAACTTGTTTATGGATCAATCGTGGTCCAGATGAGTTGCCCCAGTTACTAATCTTTCCCAAAGTTTTGCCTGAGTTTCAGATTTGTCCTTTGAAAGAATATTTTTTTGAGTTTAAAGATAAGTTTGCAAAACTTCGCACTACTACTTTGCTGTTTCTGCACATCCTAAGAAATCATGCTAGGAGTTGTATATACTTGGGTCTTTTGATTGTTGTTCGCTTAAAGTTTTTTGTTTTTGTTTAGATTAGTTATCTTGCTTTCGTAGTTTAGTGTGCTTTAAATAAAAGGGATCCCATTTGTGGGGGTGGTATTGTGTTCAGCACATTCCAGCACAATGTCTTGGATAATCATTCAAGAAGTGCTTTAGAATCCGGGGTTGTTCTTTTGAGTTTCATCATTTGGTTAGGATTTAGACTTGACTCGGAAGGGAATCATCTATTGTGTCTTGACACAAAGTCTCACGATTGCTATATTTTACACACATAATTAATTGCTCTAAGTCATTGAGGTTTCTTAGAAGAAGTCGTGGCAGGTGAAAAACCTTAAATCCTACTTAATCACCCTTGTAATTCTCAAACCCATTGGAGGCTTCACTGCTTGCCAGCCAATAAAAGAATTGACGGAATATCAATATGGAAAAAGAAAGAGAGAATACAATGTGCTGAAAAGAAATATCTGAAAAGAGCCATGGAAGAAATATCTAGAATTTGGCTTTGGGAACAGGCGAGTAACTCCATCGGGGCTATAGACGCCCGACTGGCAATGGAGCAATATTCGTGAGAATTACAGGATGCTTTTGAAGTTAGGATCATTATGTAGCTCGTGACGACGGATTCTAGGAGCTTCAATGGTCTTTTGAGTTGGAATGAACACATATGCACACACTTGTAATCAAAAGATGAGGTGCCTTGATCCAATTTAGGATTCCTTTTCCCTTTTGAGTATATCCCCTAGTCAGTTGATGGTTTGGAAAGAATTATCCAAAGGTTCTAAGTATGGGATGGATTTTGTCTTTGAAATGTTCAGGAACATTTATTCCGGTTGGGGCTAATGTTGTGACCTTTTTCACACATCGCACCATTGCAAATGGGGACCCCCTAATTTTTGCTTAGTTTCGAACTTTTGGCTTGATTTTAGTTTGTTTTGTCGTTGTCTCTCTTTTCTGCCGTCTATCTTTCTAGGGATTTGCCTGCCTGGATTGAAATTTTGGCCAAGTTTGAGAATTAGGGTTTGTATTTCTCTGGTCAATCTGAAGTCAAATGAAGTGAATAAATTGAAATTTGAGACTAATGTTGATGTCAGTGTGCTCCCAGCAAGCTCCCAACTAAGTTTCATCAAATTCCAACAACTTACTATTTTTAGTAAGTGTGCAATTCAGGGCATTCTTTTGGCACTTTTGAAGTTTCGATCGTCACACTGCATTCAGAACATGTCAAGCTGCTCATCTGCAAATTTTGAGCTGAAACAGACAACTTGCTATTTTTTGCAGTTCAATTTCCGAAGCAAATTTTAGGGTTTGTATGCGAGATTCTTCAATGCATGTCTACATTTTCTTTCTGGGTTTTCTGAAACCTTTGCAACGATATAACATGCAAAGCGAGATAATGACTTTTGGAATTCAGCTTTCAGAGGCTATTTTTAGGGTTTGCATGTTGAGATTTTCTTTGCATGTCGGGTGATTCCTTATGGGTTTTTCCAGAGCTACGCGGTGATGTGACATGCAAAGTGAGGTGATTAGTTTTCAGAGACTTACTATTTTTAGCAGGTCCACTCCGACAGCTGCCCAACGCATCAGAGTCACAAATAGGGCGAAGTGCAACAGAAATGAAGTCAAATGGAGGTTGTTTGATATACATGCAAGTCAAATTAGGGTTTCTAGCTTCGGGGCCCAAAATGAGGGGTAAAATGTAAGAATTTTCGAAAGCTGGTGTATCCCACTGCGATCAGCATCTTTCAAGCTATCCACCGGTAAAATTTGAAGACAATCGAAGCACTTACTATTTATAGTAAGGCATTCGTGAAACAAGCTAAAAATAGTAAATCAGCAGCAGGCGCCAGTGTGAACGGGCAAGTCATCTGATGAGGAGCACGTCATTCAAATTTCAAGTCAAACGAAGTTGTGGAGGTCTTCGAAACAGGCAGTTGCTATAAATAGTAAACCACCTTCAGAAATGTGCTATAAATAGCAGGTCAGTTTAGGATGGCAGTGTGAACGGGCTAAGTAGGTCATGAGGATCTTGTGGTTAAAATTTCAAATCAATCCGAGCTTCAGAGATGTGAAAATCAAAATAGACTTACTATTTATAGTAAGTATTAAAGCACAAGCGGGCAGCCGGAAATATGGCTAAGTCTGAAGCTTATCCACCTTGACCTCCTAAATGCACCCAAGATAACTGGCAGAGGGTTGAAAAAGTTCTAAGTCTGACAAAATCCTGCTCCAGCATGAAAATGTGCCCTTGCAAGCTTGAAGCAATTGAAAATTTCTGTAAGTATGTGAAATTGAAAGCTCCAGCATGAAAATGCGCCCCTGAAGTTGAAGAAGTGATTGAAAAGTTTCAAGTCCTTCAAATTTGAAGCTCAAGCCCCTAGACACGCCTTGACTTGGAGGAGAGTTGATAAAAAAATCTAAGTATTTTAAATTTGAAGCTCAAGGCCTAGCTAAGTGCGCCCAAAGTCAGTGGAGGAACCTAAATTTTTTTCTAAGTGATGAGAATTGAAAGTTAAAGGTGGTAAATGCGCCTTAGTTTGGGAGATGCCTTGAAGTTTGTCTAAGTATTGTAAAATGGAAGCTTGCCTAGGTAAGTGCGCCCAAGGAAGAAAGAGATACTTGGAGTTTTTTCTAAGTGTTCCAAACTTGAAGTAGCTCCCCCTATATGCGCCCTTGAGAGGGAATGAAAGATGAGTTGATGTGAAAATTTCTAAGTGATGGAAAATGGAACCTGAAGGTGGTGAATGCGCCTACACTTGAAGAAGCATGGGAAAAAAATTCTAAGTGTTTGAAAATTAAAGTGCACAGTGTCAAATACGCCCATTAAGGTGATGACTTGAGGATTGTTGTTGAAAGTTCTTGATACCCCCCCTAAAATGCGCCCAACTTGGAAAAGAAGGCTTGGAAATTTTCTAAGTTATAAAATTGCCTGACCCCTAGCTATATGCGCCCAAAGGTGTTGGCTCTTTGAAAAATGCTAAGTATTGAAATTCTACCTTCTCTAGAGAAAGTACGCCCAGACTTGAGAGGATGATGAAATTTATTAAGGCATGTATGGAAATGGCAGGAGAAAGTCCAAAATGCGCCCAACTGGCAGGAGGATGAATTTGAAATTTTCCTAAGTGTCAAAAGGCAAGAAAATTCACCCGGATGTGAAGAATAAGAATAGACTTTGATTGACAAATATTTTTCTAAGGTTGAAATTCAAAAAATTAAAAGTACCCCTTTGTTTGTAGACACATGAATTTGATGCTTTCTGAAGGGAATTTTCTTCTGGGTACTGGACGTCTTCAATGAGGAATTGATTTTAAGGTCTTCCGCGACTTGCCAAGGATTTTGAGGTGAGGATTTTTGATGGGCACCGGGTTGGTGAATTTCCTAAGGAAACTTTGAAAAATTTTCTTAGGCAAGGAATAAAATGTGTTGTTGACATAAGAATGCCTGGGCGGATGAATTTGGAGGTGGGTGCCTAGATAATTTTTGATCAAATTCTTGATGAAAACAATTTTCTTGAGCCATAGTTGGATGAAATATTAGAGTGAACACCTCAGCCAGTGGAATGAAAACGGAAGCTCAAGTTTTCAAATACACCCTTGAGGAAGAAGAAATTTGTCTAAGGCATTGAAATATGATGCACAGGTGTTATATGCCCCATCCTATAGATATTAAAAAAATTGTGAAGAAGGCAAAAGGTTGTGCTAGAGAAAATGATGAACCCTATCAGATGAAGAGATCAGATCGCCTTGGAGTCAGATCGAGAACTTGCCTGCCATACTAGCGCAGAAAGAAGAACAGTGTGAACGCGTTTACAAACGGGAATCTTCTAGAGGATGGTGGCCATTAATTGCTCATTTATTACCCCACTCCTCTTTGTGGCGGTTTTTAGGGTGAATCTTGTTTAGGGCTGAGGTGGCACGATTTGGGCCATCTAGTCGATTGTAATCTGAGCCGTCCATTGGACTGGGCCATCTATAAAAGGGGCATCCCCCCTCATTTGTACCTGGATGAGATTAGGTAGTAGAGATTAGAATAGAGAGACAACTAGGTGATAGCTTAGAGGTAGTTTAGTATAGATTGATAGGATAATTTGAAGAGGAGGAAAAGTTTTCCCTTGAAAACTTTGTAAGAAATTGTTGTGAACACTCTCTCAATAAAAAGAGTTTTCATTGATGATGAATTTCGTCTTTTGTTGTGAGTAGCTAGCAAGGTTTCTTCATCCTTCTAATTCGAATAGTAGCTTAAAGTAGAATAAATTTCATTTCATGCAAGTAGATAGGAATTGTGGAATGTGGTCTTCAATTTGAGCAAACTTCGTCTATCCATACCACTAGTGTGTTTGCTGATGGTGAATATGCTTTGTGTGGTCAACTAGAATATCGTGTACCTAACTTCGATCATGATTTGTATGTTTATATGTGTCATTGTGATGGTATTTTCATGCTAAGTTGTGATCTGAACACCTTGAGCTACTCCTTTGAAGATTGCGCCGGTTCTGTGGAGGCTATCCGAAGCGAGGCAAAGCAGAGCGTGGTTGAAGCTTGTGAGAATTGATCGCCATGTCCCACTACTTAGAGTAGATTAGAGCCTTCTTAACCCAACACTATTTACATTCAGTACCTTCTGAAACAAGAAGTTTATAGACAAACCTTTCGAGCATTCGAATTCCTTTATCCGCTGCCGAACAATTTTGTAAGTCCCCTTGAAATACCAGCAAATCACATTGAGCCAACTGAGACTATTCGCATTGAAGGAACCTTGGAGTTGAATGCACGGACTCTCTCACAATCTTAGCGTGCTGGATACTTTGATCAAGAGAGAATAGGGTAGCCATTGGCGACTTTATTCTGCGTTGATGTGGTCACAAAAAACACATCAACACCTCCCTCTCCCACTTCCTCTTGGGGCCGATCGCCTTCCCGTGGCCGACGAAGGAGTGGTTTTTCTAGCGACTTTCAGGTTCGCTCCCCTTCTCAGGCTCCTCGCCGCGGCTCATCCTCACAGGCTGTTGCCCTCTCCTCCTCCTCAGGTTGACTTGGGGTGGCCTTCTAGAGGAGTGTTTGGAGGAGGTGGTGGTGCTTCGGGTTGGTCTTATGGTGGAGCTCCTAGCGGCGTTTTTGGTTGGCCGACTGATACTACCAAATGGATCTCGCATTTGGATTTGATGATCTCTTCTCAGCGAGAAGATAAAGACAAGGGTGATGATGGCTGGGATCCTCCTGACGTCAATTTGGGCCCCATTGTTGTATGGGGTAGGGCGGATGACAAGGACCTGCCTCTCTCTATTGGCACTGCCATGGCCCCTTAGAGGCTTTTTTATTGTTTGTATAATGTTTTCTTCTTTTTGGGTGTGGCCAAAATGGCTTTATGCTTTTTGGGCTCTACCCATGGGGTGTGCCGTTTTACCACCCTAACCTTTTTTTGTGAATGTGTAATTTTAACTTATATTAATATAGATATTAGATATAGACGCTTATTCATCAAAAAAAAAAACTTGCACCTCCCTTAAACATCAATAATAATATTAAAATAATATTTATTAAGTAATTTATTAATGCTCAATAATATTGTATTTTAGTGTAATAGTGTGGATAAGATCGTCTTCAATCTTCTTCGCAGTTTCTTTTTAGAAACTTGCCTTGTATTTGCAATCTTTGTAAATTATAAGAGAGTCAATCTCTGAATGTAAATATTATCAAATTTTTTACCACTGCTCTCGTTACATGGTATCAAAGCACAAATTGTTTTTGGGCGCCATTCGTGTGTTTTAAAAATAAAATCGTTTGAGTTTTAAAATGTGTTTTTTGTCTCCCATTTTGGGTGTTTTTTTTTTCTTTTTATAACTCTTCTTGGCCACAATTTTTCTTGGCTCTTGCAATTCATTTTTAGGAGAGTTCTTGGCATTTAAAATTGGAAAATCGGCTCTGGGCACATGATTTCGTTTTTTTTCTTGGTCACAATTTTTGCTTTTGATTGCGTTTTCTTCAGCATCTGGGCGACGCGATTTTTTGTGTTCTCTCTACCCGCGCGCAACTTCAGTTCTGGGTGATTGAAAACCTTTGGAAATCGCCTCTCATTTCCTCTTCTCATACAATTTGAGGGTGCCATATTTCTGAGTTTCAGAAATGTGTTTTTGTGTGGCACCTCTGTGTTTTCTGGCTGCGATTTTAAGCCCTCTTTTGGGCATGATTTGTGCAAATTTCGGGGAGCTCGAAAAATTCGTGATTTGGCAGCGACCTCCCTGGTTTTCGTCATCTTCTAGGCATGGATTTGCTCTTCCTTTGGGTACGAATTTCATCATTTTCTGAGCACGGGTTTTTGTTTTGGTTGGAGCACATTTTTTTCTGCAGATTTCATCTATTTCCTAGGCGCCTTCTATTCTCTAGTTTTTGAAATAAAAAAATCAGCTAGGGTTTTTGGAAAAACTCTCTGTTGTGAAGTCAAATTTTTTTCTGCTTCCAGATTCTTTCTATGTTTTTCGAGAAATTTTCTATGTAGGCGTCATAATTTTTTGGGTACGTTGTAATCCGTGCATTGGTATTTGTGCCAACAGGTTTACCTTATTTTTGTGCTTGAAATTGCCTTAGTATATTGGAATTTGTGTCTTGGGTTTCGTGCAATTTGTTTTATCGCCTCTTTTGTTTGTCTTTTTTTTTGTGCCTTGGAAATCGTGCACGATGGTGAGTTTGACCAACATTATGTTGGGAGGCAGTCGACGATTCACCAACATAAATTATAATACCTGGAAGCAGCGAATGATGACTATTTTTGAATATCACTGCCTTGATTAGATTGTTCTAGGCAATGTTACTCATCCCACGACGACTGATAAAGCCTAGGAAAGGTTTGACAAGCAAAATTGTGAAGCGGTGATGTTCATTAAGCTTTTAGTTACCGATGATTGGCTTCCACAAGTTCCATCCGACAAATCAGCTGTCGAGATTTGGGAGCATTTGAAAACCTTGCATGAGACCTTCGAAAAGAGCCATGTATTCTTTTTGAAGAACTAGCTGTTCTCCATCATGATGAATGAGAGAATGTCCTTACAGGAGCATTTGACAAGGATTCAGGACATCTGTGATCAGTTGGAGGCGATTGGTTGGAAGGTGGAGGAAGAAGACATGGTAGTAATTACCTTGCAAAGTCCACCGAATTCTTATGAGCACTTTGTTGAAACCCTCAACATTACATTGACTAATGTGGATCTGAAGTTTCCAGAGCTTTGTACCATCATCTTGCGGCATGAATGCTGGAAACAACAGTTTGGAAGTAGTGCTTCTTCGTCCTCTATAGAAAAAGCTTTTGCAGTTAAGTCTTAGCCTAAGAACAAAGGGAAAGGTCATCCTTCGTAGTAGAAAGGCTCAAGTCAACCTCCGAGCAGCCCTAAGAAAAAGAACATTCAGTGTAATTACTGCCACAAATATGGTCATATGAAGAAGGATTGTCGTCAGTTGGATGTGGTATTCAGTACACATAAATGTTTGATTGTTGATCAGGAGACTCACACCATTGTGGCTGTTGGCATTGAGGTTCATGGTCTATACAAACTTGTGGATACATGTGATTCTCCGGAGTTAGCCATGGCAGCTAGAAATTCTGCTATTACCAATCTTTGGCCTCAACGGTATGGGCACTTAAATGTGCACTATCTCTCTCAGCTAGCTCGGGAGGGACTTGTAGCTGGTTTACCTGAGATCTAGACTCAACATCATGGCATTTGTGGAGCTTGTCAAGCTGGGAAGTAGCATAGGACACCATTCACGGATGGTGACTCATGGCGAGCCTCTAAGGTACTGCAGCTGGTTTACGCTGATGTATGTGGACCAATGAATACACCTTCTGTTATTGGTTGCAGGTATTTTTGCTTTTTGTTGATGATTTCAGTCATAAAATGTGGGTGTACTTTCTTAGACAGAAATCAAATGTGTTTACTGTATTTCACAAATTTAAGGCCTTAGTAGAAAAAGAGTCTAGTTGTTCCATAATCAATCTTAGGTTAGATAATGGGGGGGAATTTTGTTCTACTGCTTTCTCCAACTTCTGTGATACACATGGGATTAAACACCAATTAACCACACCCTACACTCCTCAACAAAATGGTGTTGTCGAGTGGCGCAATCGTACATCATTGAGATGGCTCGCTCCATGTTACAACACATGAGTGTTCCTAATAAATTTTGGGAAGAAGCAGTTTAGACTGTTGTCTATCTCCTTAATCAATCTCCTACATAGGCTGTTAAGGGGAAGACTCCTGAGGAAGCCTGGATTGGTCGCAAACCTAGGATCAGTCATCTAAAAATCTTTGGTTCTTTAGCATATGTATGGATTCCAGATGCCAAACACTCCAAGTTGGATTCCAAGAGTCAAAACCTTATGTTCACAGGGTATAGTGACAACCATAAGGCTTATCGGCTGATTGATGTAGACACTGATCGTCTCATCTTTAGTCGGATGTTGTCTTTGATGAATAATGAGGACCTTTTTGCCTTTCCTCGCCTGTTCAACATTTTGAGGATCGGCCCTTGAAGGCTTCTAATTTGGGTGTTTGTCTTTCGTTAGGTCCACCTGATGGGAGGGATGATGAAGATTTTGTCTTTGATGATGCTCAACCTGATTTTCCTTTGGATGAAATTGATCTTCCACCTGATGAACTTGTTCCAGATCCACAACCAGTTCCAACTCCTCCTGTTACATCCGATGTTGGCGCTTCTACTCTCCATCCTAAATGGTAGGCTAAGACTATTGGTGATCTTCATGATGATGAGTTCATTGAGGGTATATCGTCCAAAAACAAGAGAAAACAGTAGCATACAGTCAATTTTTCTCTCATGGCCAATATTCATAGTGTCTATGAGCCTCAGACATATTCAAAGGCTAAAGGAATTTTTGAGTGGGAAAAGGCTATGGAGGTTGAATACCAGAGTCTTCAGAAGAATCACACTTGAGTTCTTTTTGATCTTCCTTCAAGGAAGAAGCCCATTAGTTACATATGGGTGTATAAGGTTAAGTGCAAAGTTGATGGAACCCTTGACAAGTACAAAGATCGTCTCGTTGCTAGGGGGTTCTCACAGAAGGAAGGCATTGACTATGAGGAGACTTTTGGTCCTACAGCCAAGATGAGTACCATTTGGCTCGTCCTTGCCTTAGCAGCCCAGTTTGGTTGGAAAGTCCATCAGATAGATGTTAAGAGTGCTTTCCTCAACGGTGAGTTGAAGAAAGAAGTCTACATGACGTAGCCTCCAAGGTTCAAGGTTGCCAGTAAAGACCACAAGGTGTGCAGATTGGTAAAAGCACTCTATGGCCTGAAACAGGCTCCTCGGGCTTGGTAAATCGAGATTGACAAGTACCTCACAAATCATGGCTTTCGGAGGAGTCTATTTGACTCTAATCTGTATGTCAAACATACTAGTAGTGATATTCTAATTTTGGTTGTCTATGTGGATGACTTGATCACTACTGGCAGCTCGACACATTTGATCGCTGAGATCAAACAGGATTTGTGCAGCACATTTGACATGATAGATCTGGGACTTTTGCATTACTGTTTAGGTGTTGAGGTTTGGCAGATCGAGAGTAGTATCTTGATCTCCCAGTCCAAATATGCTCAAAGTCTACTAGATAAGTTCCGAATGCAAGATTGTAAACCTACCTCCGCACCCATGGAAAAAGGGCTTAAGTTGTCAGCAAAGCAAACCTCACTTATGGTGGATGAATCATTGTTTAGGCAACTAGTGGGCAACCTCATCTATCTTATTGCCACTAGACCTGACCTCAGTTTTGTAGTGAGCTACATTTCACGCTTCATGACAGCCCCCAAGGCTGATCATTGGGTAGCAGCAAAGTGTGTGCTATGTTATGTGAAGGACACTTCTAATTATGGACTTCTTTACACTAGGAGTCACGATCCTAGACTCAGTGATTTCACATACTCAGATTGGGCAGGTTTAGTTGATGACATAAAATCAACATCTGGGTATGTGTTCAGTTTCGGATTTGCTGCAGTCACATGGACTAGTAAAAAGCAATAGACAATGGCTCTCTCCTCGATAGAACTAGAGTATCGGGGAGCAGTTAAGGCAACTTGTGAGGCAGTTTAGCTTTGCCGGATGCTTGTGGATATGCAAATATCTCAAGAAGGTCCAACTCCCTTGTTCTGTGCTAATCGGGAGTTCTCAAACTTTCCAAAAATCCTGTCTTCCATGAAAGAACCAAGCATGTGGAAACTCATTGTCACTTCATTTAGAAGCTTGTTGAAGATGGATCGGTTCAGTTGTTGTATGTTCCGATAGAGGAGCAATCAACAAACATTCTCACTAAGTCGCTCAATCCAGATAAGTTTGTAAAATTCAAGGGGCATCTTGGTGTAGTTGATAGATTGAGCATTAAGGGAGGGTAATAAAATAATATTTATTAATTAATTTATTAATGCTCAATAATGTTGTATTTTAGTGTAATAGTGTTGATAAGATTTTCTTCGATCTTCTCTGCAATTTCTTTTTAGAAACTTGCCTTGTATTTGTTACATCCCAAATTGTGAGGTTACTGTTTACTATTACTAGATAGAGGAAAAGTGAATGTAATGTGAATTTTGGAGAAGAATTAATGATGCTTGTACCTTGTTTTCAATATGAATGTTATCTCACTTGATGTTGTTTCATTTGATGTTATTCATGGTGAAATATTGCATAAGGAGGTCAATGAATCATGTTATTCTAACTTGAGATGTTTATGTATACTGCTAATGTTATGAACATGTGATTGCCGTGAGTTTATGTCAGTGGATGCAGATATGTGAACCATTCCTCCAGGCGGAGGGGAAATATCACTCGGGAGAGGAGCTTGGTTGGTTAACCGGTAAAGTGAACTATTTGAGCATACACACACCTCACTATAGATTGAGTGAACTGAGTCATTCGTTTGTGTGGATTATAGGTAAGTCATCCGTAGCTTGTATGGTTGCATTTAGAGTCTTGTATGCATTTTCAAGTGATGTTTATCTATGTGAGTTTTGAGATCTATTTGTGGTATTGCGATCATGTGGATATGATGGTAACGTGAATGATGTAAGTAAACAAAAGTGGACGTATATACATATGTATAGTATATACGCATATCCATAAGTATATACATGTCAATACAAGCGTACGTTGGCAGATGGATATGCTCATATGGTTGCATCGATATGGTATACTTACACATACGTGTACATAGAGGAATATACTGGTATATATATGTATATATGCACACGTCCTTTATTATGTGGATATTAATAATATTATTATTATTGCCTCCGAAATTTATATATATATATATATATATATATATATATATATATATATATATATATATATATATATTGGAAGTATGCTAACTGGCTCACGATATAAATATATATTTGTTAAATATATTTACATAATTATATATTAAAGATTATATAAATATAATCATAGTTATATTAAAAAAAATATATATATATTAAATACTTGGGTATTTATATATATATATATACATATGTTTAATAGATTTAAAAACTATAATTATATTTATGTAATAAAATATATAATTATTTCCTAATAGATTTAAATTAATCTCACAACTTTGGAAATAGATTTATTTCCTAATATTAAATCTCATTATTGGAAATTAAATTATTTTCCACTTTGAGTTAATATTAAACTCTAACTATTGGAATCGGGTGAAATATCACTTAGCCGATTATTGATCATCAACTATGGGAATCGGGTTTGATATGCCAGCCGATTATTATCATCAAAAATGGAAATTAAATGAATCGAAATTTTGTCTATAATTATGGGAAATAAAATATACGTCAATCTCCAACATAATGAATGAAGAAATATTTCATAAACTATGGTTTGAACTTTGGAAATTAAATGAAATACTGTGTTGAGGAAAACACGTGAGCGGGACTGTGACCAAGTTGCAGGAAATGCAAATGCAGCTTGAATGTTGTCGATTGAGCCATGATTGTAGGCTATGTGTATTGCAAGTAACATTGGACTTATTCACTATGAATATTTACCCGCCAGATTGCTAGATTGGCACCATATTTGGGAGACGCCTGTAGGTGTCGATTCTTCACATTTAACCATGTGCAAGTTTGAAATGTTCTTCAACTTGCTGTCAAGTAATGGAGGTCGACTCACCTCTTGAAAGTTGAGTATGAGAGTAGAAACTTGCCACTTATCAAGATTGAATCATTCAAATTGCAGTTCTCGCAATTTACATGCCTTTGGAAGTGGAATTAGATGGGGTGAGGCTCTATAAATAGCCGCCCTGTTCATCATTCTTTACTTATTGACTAACTTGTATCTGGAGAAATTGTTTTGGAGAGCTTATTCTCTGTAGAGCATCATTCTATTTTTTTGAGAAACGTATATTCTTGAGAGTTGAGTTTTACCAGTCTTCAATATCAATTCATCTGAGTATTACACTTCTATTCAGCTGTAACCAATAACAGTCTAAATATTCATATTTGAGTACTTGTTTTGAGTGAGAAGGATAGCCAATTGTGAGTCAATTCTGAGGGAGAGGCAAAAACTTGTGAAGGAATTGCCAATTGATTGATAGAGTTGGAAGTGTTGAGAGTATAGGCTGAGACATCTCCATCGAAGGAAAGCTAAATATCAAGCATGGGATATTCTTCTGCTATCATTTTTAATTGTGAACCTTAAATATTTATGAAATTGTGTTTAGTGCTTGTGCATAGATAGGGAATTGCATCATAAGCTGTATTTCTGTTGTGTAAAGAAAGTAAGATGTTTGTGAATTGCAAATCTGTTTACATCTAGAGAGAAGATTGTAAAAAGGATAAAAGATGCATACTTGAGTGATTGCATTAATTGTATGATCTCCATATAAGGAGAATATGGCTGAAATAGTTATTATATACTAGGACCGAAATGAGGATAGGAGGACCGAAATGAGGATAGGAGTCAAGTAAATTCTATCGGCTTAAGTTATTAGGTTAACTGAGGTAAGCTTGAGTTACTCCTAGGATAAAGATTTCCAGTATAGGAGGGATTATGTGAATTACTTGTTATGCTGATTCATTTCTAGCAGTTAGTATGTTGTAGGTTAGTTTGGGGTGACTGATTATCCATTGAAAGACATAATCTATGCGTGGTATAAGATAACCCTAAGTCAAATTGGCCCTGAGTAGTGTATGTGATAGATGACTCTCTCAGTCGTTTACTGAACTAAAACTCTTTGATCAAAGTAGTGTAATGTACCTACATCCTCTTAGATTGGGTGATGATTACACTGTCAATTCACCGTGATCCAATAGTACATGCTAGTTCGGGATTGTGGGATTACAAGGATCTAGTTATGTAAGACACACCACTATGCTTAGTTGGTTAATAGTATCGGTTACTCTACCAATCTTTTTGTCGAAGCTAGGGCCATCTATTGAATAATAGATGTGCAGGGGACCGCATTATATGTCTGTGGTTGGCGGAAAAACACTCGAGTGATGTTTCTCCTCCACAACAGGCTATTGAAGTACCAAGATTGGAAAGGAAAGATCGTGGACCGTCTTATTACTATTTGTTCTAAAGCTCATTGGAGCTATGCTAGTCAAGGTATGTATTCTTGTTTCATGTACTTGTGAAGTTATTATAATGAAATGAAATCTTTATTGTAAATGGATATGACAACTTGTTCATGTATTATCAATAAAGAAAAGGAAAATTTTTATTGCAATGTCATGTTAACACGTTTATTTACTCATATGATGTAAATTTAGGAAATTTTTACTTTACCGAAGGGTTGGCACCTAAGTTACCGGTTCGGGGACGGGTTCGGGTACGAGAACCCGGTACGTGGGTACGGGCAAAATTTTTTTAGGGGTTTGGGTACGTATGGGTATGTTTGTATATATATATATATACAAAAAAATAAGAGAAACATAGAGAATTGTAAAACTAAATCATTTCATAGTATGATACTTGATCATTGATCAATGCCAAATGCCAAAGATAAATATTAAATGCCAATTGATAGTTGAAAAGTATTCAAATAAAATTACTGAATTACAAAATGTAGTTCATGAAACATTGAAACATGATTCAATGTTCATTGTTCAAGTGCTCATCAATCATCAAAAGGATTGTCAGAATCATCGTGACTTGGATTTTGAGCGGTTTGAACTTCAAAATCATCATCATTTGAACCCAAAGCGGATCCAACACCATGTGATATGTCATCATATCACCCACATCATCCATAGTGGCTCTAGCAAGATCTTGAATGGTTGCATCCAAGTCAGTAGTCTCGGGTGCTACATCCCAAAGCCTTGCTACCCCTGCTTGTATTGAGGATCCTTACGTGACAGAAGACCCAAATTGGAATGAATATACACTAAGTCTTCAGCTCTTTTTGCAGCCAACCGTTACGCTTCACTGAGTGGATAAAGGAGTATGTACTCCAATTCCGTTCAGCGGCAGAAGAGCTTGCAACCTGGAGAGAAAACCAACAAAATTAAAAATAGAAAATGCAAGATAAATTCAAGAATGTTAAGTGTAAAATTTTACAATACAAGTAGCAAAAAAAAAAAACTTACTTGTGAGAGGATCTTGATTGCAAGAGGTTGGAGGTACATATAATCTTGACCATGGAGGTACCACCATGTAAGAGCATCCATTTTGTATTGGTCTCTAGCAACAAAAGAGGTATGATTTTTTGATTTTCCTGAGATAAACATTCCAAATTCTCTCATGACACTTGTATGCACTTCTGGATCACTGAACATTCTACTAAATGTCGTCTTATACCCATTAGCAACTTCAGAATCTCTATATGGCGGTATTCTCCCTGGGATAGAAAGTACTTCAGTGGTATAGTACCTCGGAGATAGGGCATATGCAAGGAGGTGCAATGGAGTTGTCATCTTGTTCCAATGATGAAGAACAATTGCTTCCACCCTTTTGTAAAAGGTGTCTTCAGGATCATTCTCTCTTTTTTGTATTTCTATTTTTATTTTTTCCAACATTGTGTCCATGCTATCATAGACATCCCCCAAGCATGGTTCATCTGTATCAGCAAACCGAAGCATAGACATGATAGGTTCAGTGAACTCCAATACATAATTCACACGATCCCACCAATCGTCATGCAAGATCAATGCCTTGACCTTTTGGGCCCTCTCTGAATTTGATTGCTTCCATATACCCCATTGGTTGCTAATAACCATTTGACTCAATGCATCTTTCACCTTCACAAGTCGTCTCAGAACAATTGTGTGAGATGCAAACCGGGTCTCAACAACCTAAGAACATGTTAATAGTAAGTTAATAACACATTTAAAATATGTAAATAATGCAAAAATTATTTTATTCAATTATGTAAAACATGACATAAATGATAAATGAAACTAAATAAATTAAATTTACCTTCAACAATTCCAATCTTGAAAAGTTCTGAAAATTGCTTGTGACATATGGTGGTTTGTCACAAACATCTGGATCTCCTGAGACTCCTGGTATATTTCTTTCACCCACTCTATTTGGCTGCCAATTGCTTGCATCACCAAATTGAGGGAGTGTACGGTGCACGGTGTCCAAAAGATGTGCTCATATCTAGCCTCTACCAAAGCACCTGCAGCCCTGCAAACTTTTGCATTGTCTGTAATTACTTGGACAACATTTTCACTACCCACCATCTTTATGGAGTCAATGAGAATCCTGGAAATGAACTCTGCATCTTTCACTTCCCCTTCATAGTCAACCGCCCTCAAAAACATTGCCCCCTTGGGGGACACTGCAATAACATTAATCAATGGACGGTTTTTGCAATCTTTCCATCCATCGGAAACA
The DNA here is from genome assembly GCA_007258455.2 of Sequoia sempervirens. Taxonomy (NCBI): domain Eukaryota; kingdom Viridiplantae; phylum Streptophyta; class Pinopsida; order Cupressales; family Cupressaceae; genus Sequoia; species Sequoia sempervirens. The sequence continues at coordinate 382,296,886 of VDFB02058242.1, forward strand.
ATAGATACACTTGTTTCAACCCAAAAATCTCTAATTGGTTTTAGTTGGGCCTCTATAGATTTCTTCTCTTTTTGCAATAAGGTGGTATGCACCTTTTCATACCTAGGACTTGTGAAACTAGGAGGTGCACTATTTATTGCTGACACCATGTCCCGCCAATATGGTGATCTCACCAAGTTGAATGGAAGACCATTGGCATAGAGGCAACGTGCAATTTTTTCTTCAGCAATATCTCTTGCCTCCATTTTAAATGCCTTCTCTAATGGACCTCTCTTGCGGGTGGTGGTTTGTGGTTCTTCATCTTCTTCTTCCGTAGAGGGTATAGACAAGAAGGGATGTCTAGAGGGCCTAACTATCTGAGTGGGTAATGTTGTTTTTTTCTTTCCGGAACTATAACTACTTTGTTTTCCTCTTGCAACCAATTTGTCAGCATCTTCTTGTTCTTTTATAAATGCTGCTATTTGTACAGCAGACAACCCCTTCTTATCTGGGCCCTCACACATATTAATCCCTTTACCACCAGGGCCCATAAAATGAAGTTTCACTCGGTAATAGGAGCTATTATATTGTGTATTGCAAAAATTACACTTCCAAACAAACCCCCCACCTCCAGGAATTTGTGAAATTCTTGTGGTATGACTCCATAAAGGAGATCCTTTATCAATTTTGAACTTTTGGCTTCCCTCCCCACCCACTGAACTTTGACTACTGGCCATTGTTGCAATCTATAAAAAAAATGAAAAAAAATATATATACTTGAAAAACTTCTTCACAAACTTGAAAAAATCCATCAAAAACTAAGAAACTTAAAAAAATTCATCAAAAGATTAAAGAATAGGGTTTAAATGCATACCTTAAACACTTAAATCTCCTTTGTAGAAGCTATTTGCCACTCCACGATCGATCTCCTTCGAATACAATCACCTCCCTTCAAAATGCTAAGATGGAGAGAAAATATGGAGAGAGCAAAATGAGAGGTAAAAATGAAATGTTTAGTGTTGAAAGGCCTCATATTGGGTCGTTTTAGGGTTAAGAGGCAAAATAATAATAAAAAAATTGCTTTTTATTTGACTTTGGGCCCACTTTTTAAGTGTTGGGCCGTGGGTTCTCCCAGGTACGCCCGGGTACGTGGTTGGTACCCTTGGGTCCACGCACCATTGGGCCAGGTTCGCGTTGGGAGAATGCACAGGGCTGGGCATGCACCCTGTGCGTACCCAGCACGTACCCACAGGCGAACCCGTACTAGGTTCACACCCAAACCGGGTTCGAGGCCTGTGGGTACGAACCCTGCAACATAGGTTGGCACGTTACAATATTTGTAATCTTTGTAAATTATAGGAGACTTAACCGACCAGTGCTCTATTTATTATTTAATATTAAGTTTGTATTTAAATATTTAATATTGAAATGGTACACTATATAGATAATAGTTCTACATTTAATATTAAGTTTTGTATTTAAATATTTATTTTTTAAATAGTGTATATAGTTTATTAAATTAATAAGTAGTAAGTAGTATATTTGACCATTATACAGTTTATTAAATAGTATTATTTTAACATTATATAATTTTAAATTTATTTGTGTGATTAAATTAGAATAGTAAAATTCAAGTCTAATAGACTAATACAAAATATATATATATAGTGGATGTACCCAAAATATCTGTCGTACCACCATACCATATCCATGTACTTGTACCTATACCTGATTCGGCAACTCAGTTGTCAAACCCTAGAACAATAGTTCTTAGTTACAAGATTTGTTTTAGGATGAAAACATCAGCATTGGAGGCATATTTGTATATAAGGTTTCCCGATTTTCTGAGTTTTCATTAAGGGTACAGGGCACCACAACCATTATGAGGTTTCATGAGAACTTCTAACATTTCCAAGGTGCCATTAGAGTTTGAAAAAGTTCTTTTCCAATATCTGATGATTGTCTTCAAGACTTGGGCTTTGAAGACATTGAATTTTACAATCATATTAAAGTTCTGAATGGTTCGGTGGTTATGATTTTAATTCTCTTTAGAAGACCTGGCATGTTTCATAGCAAAGAGTTTTGTCCAATCACTAAGAAAATCCATCTATCTAACTATCTATTTTTAGTTGGCGCTTTTACTGTAGGTCCTATTTTTGGACACGAGATTGAGAGCCTGTTTTTACATTGCTATAGTTAGCTTTTATTTCAGCTTTGTTTTTCAAAGTGGATGCTTTATATGTTGGTATTAATTCCATCTTGTATTTCAAGGGTTAGATTGAAAGTAGATAATAATATCAACCTTTGTATCAATATTATTTATCTATCCAGGTTGCAACTTTGTATGCAACTCAGTGGTTTAAACTTTGGAGTTGTGTGTAAGTCATTGTGTTAGAACTATAACTCCTTTTAAAATCTTGTGTGTATCTGTCATGTTCTCCGAAATTGTAATACCCAAATATGAAATATTGAAATACTAATAAATAAATAAAATGAATATCTAAGTGAATATCAAAAATATATATATATATATATATATATATATATATAGCAATTCAAATACTATTATATTTATTATCTGGATAATATTATTATAATATATATTTTAACATTATTATTGCCACCAGGTGATTTAACAACATTATAATTATGATTATATTATAAATATTCAATTAAATCAATTTATAGTTATAATACTAAAGTAAGCATATAATATATATTAATATAAAAACATAAGCATAAGATAATACATAATATCATACAAACAAAGCATGGTTTGCCTAAATAAGGAAAGGGGATATAGTCGAAAGAAATTATATATCATCTGGGTCTTGCACAAGAAGCCAATGACAAAGCCTGGGAAACAAGCAAATCGCTGCACAAGAAACCCGCGCCGAATATAGTGAAGGAGTTTTGGAGGACTGTGGACTCAGAAGGGATCGAGTGTCTCCAAGTATCACAGGATAGGTCAGCGCCAGCCAAACAATGTTTGTCTAAAGCATGAATAAGTCTAACGCGGGTTTGGAGAGGCAAAATTGGATATACTCTGAGAGCGGTTAGTATTTCAAAGAAACCATAACTAATACTAACCAAAGACATAATCCTTCAGATGATCCTCTCAATACCAAGAGACACATCCCTCTGTCAAATGGAAACCATGAAAGATCATAACTCTCTGCCTTCTGGGGGCACATAAAGAAAAGTATTGTTTAATGGCAAAGGCATCGAATGAGGAGAAAGTCACTAAAACACCACGGTTTGGAAGGGTTGTTACTTTCCACCTGATCATGGTATATTTTAAGATCATCACAAACTTCCAACGGGATATATGCTGTAGACTCAACGCCAGCATTCTAAGCACCACCTGGGTTCACAGCCGTAATCTTCAAACATGCAATTTTATCGGCTCATTCTCCAATTTAATGCTTATCGGCCTTTTTGGAAGGAGCTACGAAATTCCCTTGTAGAGGGTGAAGGAAAAATAAGTGATGATCTTCAAGGTAATCTTTAAAGATAATAAAATATATGAAGATGGCAATGATTAGCATAAAGGGAGATCAACGTGGTTGGAGGTAATAAGGAAATAAAGAAAATCGTAGGATGAAGAAAGAGAAATACCGGCAGTCCAATCAGCAGATGGTATGGTAAGCTTTTTACAAATTTTAAATAATAGGTAAGTAATGTCTGTTATAAATAAATGATTACAATCATATTGGAAACCAATCAGAGAGTAAATAATGGTAATAAAGGAATGAATTAAGAGTTTAGTAAGGGTGATGTTTAATAAATATATATTTAATATATATGATTAATATAATTATATCAAATAGGATATATTCTCTGGATATATATATGATTCAAATGTTGGTAAACATATTTTGGTAATTGATAAGTATGTATTTATATATATATATATATAGAGAGAGAGAGAGAGAGAGAGAGAGAGAGAGAGAGAGAGAGAGACTCATAAATATCTCATAGGTGAGGGATGCATACAACATATACAAGATAATATATGTATATCTAATAAATAATTTATGACTAACCGATAATTATGCTTGTAGCAATTATTGAGCCCTATAAGTAATAATGACTCTATTCACTCACTATGACGCTAAATGATATAATAGAATTCCATGTATGGGATCTTGAAAGACGTTTAATATCTACCTTAATGCACTTATGAAATATAATATAGAAAGAATCATTCATAGGAGTGATAAGGGAGAAATGAGTAAATCTTTGACAAAATGAAATGTTTGTACCATCTTTGATCTTATTAGATATTATCACTGAAACTTATTGATCTTTAACGATTCTAATGTCTTTTGAGAAACACTTTGAGCATCAGATTCAGGTTTAAGTGCCTCCTCAGAAAAAGGGGTCATTACAGTATCAACTTATTGCTTTCTGCTTTTACCTAGCAGGAAGGTGTTTTGGTGTTAGATTCAATTGCTTTGATTTAAGTCATAAAATCCATAAAATCTCTTTTGTGAGAAATAAGTGTTTTAAGGTCTTGTGTTCATACTTGAGGCAAAAAGACAGGACAACAGTTTATTAAATTATTTCATTTGTTTCACTATTGCAAAACCCTCAAGAGAAATTGTGCATAGTCTTACTCTTAGTAATTGTAACTCTTGCCTATAGCTTAGCTTCTAGGGTTAGTTCTAGTTTTTGGGGAGCTTCCCTTATAATCTGAAGACAGGTTTTACCTTGCATACTATTCTAGTTTGAGTTGCCTTCAAAAAGACAAACCAGAACACTAATAGTATTCACCAAAGTTTGTGTTATTCTAGACGATCTGGTCATTGGTGGCAGTGATATGTATGATTCTACTAGCAAGCTCTTGAAGAAAGTGCTGTCCTTGTGTTAATTTAATTGCATGCCTTTGTATTACTCGTTCTGATGAGTATCCTCCATTTTTAACAATTATATAACTGTCTGAATTTTTGTGCCCTTCCCTTAGAAGCAACATCTTCAACTGATCTAGTCGAGGAGTTGTGAGAGGAGGTTGAGTGCCCTAGCTGTCCTCCCAAAATGGAACTATGTTGCTTGAGCAAATTTCCCAAGTGATGACTAGCCAGAGAAATTGTATCCATTTTAATGTGTTTCGCTATAGATGAAGGGTGATTTCATTGGGTATCGATCAATTCAAATCCAGTAAGAATAGGTTAGGATGTATTTTGTTGAGTCCTTAGTCTGCAAGCTAGCTTTGTTGAAAAAACTCTGTTTAAGTGCTTGATGTATTTAATATGTGGAGTTCCCTCAGATTTTGTGTTACAGATAATCTGCCAGTAAACCAAAGAATGTTGAAAAGAATCCTGTGCCCCTTTCCAGATTAATTTTCATTGTATGCTTGCCAAATCGGCTGTAATAAAAACAGGGTCTTGGAGGGGATAGAGAGTGTGGAGAAACAGCTTGTAAATGGCTTGTACTAGTTGAATCCTTTCAGCAAAAGTAAGCCATTTGTGGGATGTCTTTATCTCCACCTTTTTTTACCTTGTTCCATAATCCTTGGTGGCTTTCCTGTGAATAGTGAACTCCGAGTATGTCATAGGTAAGTGTCCTTCCTTGAAGATGAGAAATGTAAGATTTTCTTGGTTTCTCCTAAAAGGAATGTTGTTGAAATATTAGTTGGCTTCTTATCATATTTCTGCTATTCTGAGGTTAGCTGATAAGTTAAGAGGAGATATAACCTGAGAAATTTCAGCAAGCATGGGAGTGGAGAATAAGATAGCATTATCTGCAAATTGGTAGAATGAGTGTTCCCTCATTCATTGGTGGGAAGCCCAAAAGTTGTACCTTCCTCTTTTGTCCCATTTAAAAGCCACAAAAGATTTTCTGGTATAGGGAGACTAAGGTATGGGCTTAGGAGAGCATCTTATCTCAATCCTTGAGCTGGTTTAAACCATTGTGCTTTGTTTCCATTGATGGAATTACTTGCTTGTTTCGATAATAGTAATACATGAAGTAATGAGACTATAACTTCTTAAACACAGTGCTTGCTTGTTTGTGCAGGTGATCAAATACATTAAAGTGTAAAAACATCTCATTTTAAGTTAATATCTTTACCTGTTAGTGTTGTAACTTATGAAAATGGCTGAAGAATCAAATTGTTTGCTGGTAAATTTATTATTTTGTTATCCTGACAAACTGGCTAATTCTTGTAATATTTTTTCCAACATCGCAGGAGCTTCCGATACAATTTTCTAATAGGGGGATTCCCACGGGTTATCGTGAAGCTGAGAAAACTTGTAGTTTTGTAAGTTTTTAATGCTTGTAAACTATAGCTTTGTAAGGACACTTAGGTGCTAGGTATCAATATACAACAGTTAATTTCAGTACTGAACTAAAATTAAATAGGAAATGCTAGAATAGGTGTATCTTTTTCTATGCAATGATAAACTTGATAGAGTGAGTATATAATCTTATCATGGGTTCATGTCAAGTTTGCTTAGAACTTTCCTCTGTTTTCACACTGATGTTTTAATCTACAAGGATAGGATACAAGTATTTTAGCTTTTTCAAACACATTTTATTAAATATCAGCTTACAAATGTTGCTGTCCTATTGGAAAAGTGTGTCAATGATGTTTGAACTGCATTTTTTTTCTCAGAAAAACATATTTCAGGAGTCCTAACTGCAATTGGTTGCATATGTGTTTGCGGTAATTGTTGTACCCAAACCAAATTTTTTGCTTCATTAAGGCATTTTGCTTAAAATGGTTTAAACCTTGTGAAAATGATGTGAAAACATAGTTTTTGGGCAAATCAAGTATGGAATTTTAGTCAGTTTGATGTCTGGAAGATACTAGTAAAATTTGAAAAAAATGAAAATTAGGGTTTCTGGACCCCTACTTTTAGGTCAAAAACCCTAAAAATTGAAACTTGTTAGAATTGATTGAAAAATGTTTTGATTGGCTTATTTCACTTCATGATCACAATGGTGAAGTCAGATTCAAATGAAAGTCAATTTAAGTCTGGTGGGTAGTTTTCGCTTTTCCAAGTGAAAAGTTGGGACCTCTGAGGTCATCAATGGCGATGGCTAGAGACCAGGTGTCAAAATCTAAGCCTAAAATGCTCAAATAAAGAATCTATGGCGAAATATGTTCAAAATGATGCGTCGTCTTAGAGGGATTTTCGCCAAGGAGAAAATCATCGAAATTTTTCAACTCTGGAGCAAAAGAGCCCTTGTAGGCCAGGGGCGCCCTAGATTTCATTTATGACATTTTTCACTTCCAAGAAGACTTCTCTGGAATACTGTCAGCTTCACAATGAGCCTACCAGGCAGTCCGGAAGATCTATCTAGCCCCTGATACGAGAGATTGAACGTGAAATGAGGGAGATGAAAAAATAACAACACTGGACCAAAAAGCGTGCCTCCTAGCCAGGGGCACCCATCTTTGGGTCATTCCTTCCTCAAGTTGGCGTCCCACTTCATGAAGTATAAAATTTGATTAAATAAAATAATACTCTTCTCAAAGTTGGTGTCCACTTCATGCGTTATATTTTCAGCCTTTGAAATATTTAAATCACCCCCTGATGAGGCGTCCACCCATGAAGACTCCCTTTTTAAAACAACTTTAAGTCATAGCATTAGGCCAAGGGCTTATAAAATGAAAATATAACATTATTAATTTAAAATAACTTATCTCTCCAAACTTTGCACCAAAAAGCCAAACTCAACATAACCAACTGAACTGCACGAAGAGGAAAGCCAACTGTGCTGATGCCAAGATGACCACTGCCAAAAATAGAATTTACTAAAAATAGTAAATTCAGAAAGTTGCTCAGAACACCATACATGCAGTACCATTGCGAAGCTCTCTGAAAACCCAGAAATAATTCACAATCCAAACTCCAAACTTCCAGTAACAACCTCCTATAAAATAGGAAACCCTAATTTTCGCTTCGGAGTAGCCTATGGGCCTCCGGGATAGGTTAACAGACAATTGCATTGATCACTGCTGAGAAGGGGACATTACATTCAAGGACAAAGTTGCTATGCTGATTACTTTGTTCAATCGGGTTATAGCAAGAGGAGGCAAAAGGTAGTTTTTTCTACAGAGCCACTAGAGGTGATTTCTTTGCTACCTTCTACATCATAGTTAACACCCCGAGTGAAGCAATGGAGCAATCCAATTGAAGATGTTAGAGGATGATCAAAGATGGAGAGAAGGAGTTGAGCAGGTAGTCTATCATCGTGGATAGCGTCAAAGTGCTAGAAGATGAGACAGTCGACCAGTTCTTGGATGAGGTGATAGCCCGTGATGGCTTGGAGTAGATAGTCAGTTAGATCCTAATGTTATTCCCGAGGATAGAGTCAGAAGCAGTAGTTAACTCGACATCAGTCTTGAGTTCTAATTGCTGATTTTATGCATGTTTATCTCATCTTCGGAGATATATTTGGAGGAGGTTGCACTTTCAGTTAGGACTTAGTTAATTGATGTTATTAATCGGTTAACTTTCATTTCAATAAGGACTTGCATGTTGCACATGTCCATTTAGTTTAGTTTTGTTTCGGTTAATTGATGGTAGTTTTCCAGTTAATTGTATAGTTTCATTTATTTAAGTTTAGCAATAAACTCTTGCATGCTTGCAAGACTCATGTTAACTCAAGGTAATTTTAGGGTTCCTTACACCTTGAAGTTCTATAAATAAGAGCACCCTCGCTCATTTGTAATTAACTTTTGCACGTGATAGCATACATGCTAAGCAACCTTACCTGTAGTATTGCTCTTCTATATGTGTTCACTATCTTTTATTGTGATAATAAATAGCTCAACCACCTTATTTGAATGTTATTATTATGGTACTTGTTCACTTTAGATTAAATATAATTGCTGGTTTGATCATTTATTGCATGCGTGTCTCGTCTATACAATTTGCTGTCCTAGTTATTATTTCATGTTGTGATTAATAGGCTTTGTTTCATATCTACACCTCAGATAGGTGTTGTCATCTCGTTGGGAATTTAGAAGAAAGGCTTATCGTGTGTTGTTGTGATTAATAATCTTTGTTTCATAGTTACACCTCGGATAGGTGTTGTCACCTCTTTGGGAATTTAGAAGTGAAGATTGTCGTTTGATGTTGTTGCCAATAATCTTTCTTTCAGCCTATGCCTCGGATAGGTGTCGTCATCTCCTTGGAAATCCTGGCCTAAAGATTATTGTATAGCCAATTCCCTACTACTAAGTCCTCATGCTCTGTTTCTTGAGGAAATAGGATAGTTTAGCGTTTGCCTAGTTGTAGTTAGAGATCTGCAAAACTAGAGAAAATCCTTAGCTGCAACGTATTAGGTTTTCTTAACCTTGTGCCTCTTCCAGCCGAGTCAAAAAGATAGGATTTAGATCATTCACTTTTTCACGCATATCAGCACAAGAGGGAGCTTCCCCTCCTTATTTGAAGAGCAGTCATTACGCCTTGTGCATAGCTGTCCTTTGCCAATACGCACTCCAGAGGTGCGGATTGTAATGCCAGTAGTAATGCAAGAGCACTTGTTTAGTTACAATTATTTATTTTTGTGGATTACCATTTTCTGTATTTCTTTTCTTCCACTACTGTAGATAATAGTAAAGGCTGTTAGAACATGTCAGTAATATAATAAGAGGGCCAAAAAAGTACTCTGTTTTGACTATTACTTTTTAATATTCTATTTGAACATTGACACATACCAGTGATTGAAAATGGCTAAAAATTAACAAGATTTACCAAGATCGTGTGCTATTGAATTCATGTGCTTTATGTCTTAGCTGTTTCTAGACTTGTAAGTATTGAAAGTAATGGAGGCAGAAGTTTCTGTTATGTATTTTAATTACTATTATAAGTAAGCCTTTTCAGATTTATTTTACTTTTTATAAATTGTTCCTTGTTTGTAGGTTGATGCTAGGCATGCTAATCATTGTCAGTGTGTTTAGCTCTTAATCTTTGAGATATAATAACATTAGTGGTATTCTGAGAATTACATATTAATGTTTCATAAATACCTTAATAGTGAACTAAGAGTTATCTATGTTTATCCAACGATAAAACTGAAATATACACCCAACATGTGAATTCTAAATGCTCTAGTTTTTAATTTTCTTAAAAAAATTCCTCCTAACATAGAAACACATCAAAGGTACTCCATTTTAATGGAGAAGGATACCTACGTATATCTATAAGGTGAAGCAATGGATGATCGTAGAGAGTGGATAAAATTGTGGCAAGGGATGCCTACATATAACAATAAGGTGAAGCAATGGATGATTGGAGAGTGAATAAAATTGTTGCAAGAGATCTACAACATCTTAAGAATCACAAACAGACTAAGATTCTGTCCAGTAGAAACAAAATTGAAATACTTCATTAGATATAACTTCACCTCGAATCAATTAAAAAATCAATATCTAATTCTTCTCAGTCAAGCAATTATTGGTCATTTTTCATGCCATTAATCCCTTAAGAAAGGATGAATGTACCTAACATAAGAAGCACTGCTTGTAGAGGAGATTATCAGTTTCCTTATTTGAAACATCTTTTTTTGAAAATTGTGTATTAAGTATATTCAAAAGTATCTCAATGTTTATGAAAGGTCAAAAATGCTGTGCCACTGAGAAACTTTTTTTTTTTTTTTCAACTAAGTGGATAGGATAGAATATTTTATGACAAGACTTAAACTTCTTATCACCCTGTATGCTAAATGGTTCCAATTTTCATCTTTTGTAGGAGGCTTGACAACAACCGTTTGTCAGGGCCAATTCCTTCAGATATTCAGCAACTATCTTCACTAGAATACTTGTAAGTAGTCACAGAATCTTAACTTGTCTGCAAATTTCTTGTTTGTCTGAGTGTCAGTATAGAGCAAATTGTCTTCCTCTTAGCTGTTTTGATTGGCCTTATCTTTGAAAATATCTGTATCTAAATGGATATGTCAATTATTGTATTTGCCAAATTATCCTCAGGTATCAATTTATTTGTTTTTGTTAACGATGTTCTCCCTTTTGAGTGATTTGGCAATTTGTTTTCTCCAATTTTTTTCCAAATCTCTCATATTCTAACTGAGTAGAAATACTTCTGACCTTTCTATATTGCAGTGATGAACATGTTACTTATGTGAAACTTGTATTTGGTTCTTAATTGCCATCAGTTTTATTGCCTAGATATGAGGAAAAAGTTATCCTTTGTAAATGCTATAATATTATTAATACCCAAAAATGAATTGCATGATTGCTGCGATGGAAGTGTAGTGCCGTAAAATTGCACCCCGTGGCAATTTCACCTACACTTTTGCATCCACTCCCTTAGTATTTGTGTAGGTTCATTTCATCCCTTGCATCAACTTTTTTTCCCCTCAGGATGCTTAGAAATGTAATGTACCAACCCTTAACCCTTGCGTGAAATAAAAATTTCTTAATTTTACATCAGACAAATAAAGATAATGAGTAAATAGCTTGTTGTACCCCAAAATTAAAACTTTTGTTACACTTAGACATTTTGAAGAAATGAGTAAAAGTCTTGTCAAATCTGTCAAAAAGGTCAAAATTTGGGTGTGCATGTCTTGCATGAGGGGTCAAAATGTGAAATTCCCAAAATCTGACGATCTGTGTCTGCTCAGAGCGACCTAATCTACAAAACCCAGATCTTAGTTTTTCTTCCCTATTTTTTAGGAAAATTGCTATTTTTAGAAAATTTCCAAAAATAGTGAACTTTTTTTGGGTTTCTTTTAAAACGGATACTGGCAAAACTTTCTAAAAATAGAAAGTTTGTCCGCCAGGGTCCAAACTGATTTTGATTGCTTCAAAATACTTCCATATTAGGCTGGTGCAGTCAGAATCTCAAAAATATTAGTTTTGCCCTAGTGGGTCTATTCTGCTTTTTCAGAAGCATTTCAGGAGCTCCGAAGTCATCAATGGAGGTCAGTCAGCTGTCAAGTGTCAGATTCAACACTCAAAGCACTGGACAGAAGGTGAGATGATGAACATGCATGTTGAATCAAGAAGTAAGGTGAAATCTGCTTAAAATCGACTAACACTGACAGCCATGGGCGCCCCAAGAGGAGATAAGTGCCCATCTTTTTAGGGCATCAAGCGATGGAATTAGGGCTTGAGCTCCCAGGTATAGTTGTTCAGAATCCTCCCAGCTTCGCAGTGAATCCGATAGCTCATTCAATGGATCATCCAGTCACTCAAAATTCGATGTCAAACTAAGGAGTCTCAAATAGAAGACAAAATGAAAAACATGAAAATGTTTGAAAAGTTTTTAAGTCTGGGAACTTTCAACACCCTTGGTGAAGAAGGGCGCCCAAGCTTTTGGAGGTCTAAATAGATGAAATTGCCAGTAGAGCTTCTAGCATGATTTCTCCTGAATTGACCGAGCTTTCCAGCGAGACCTCCAGCATGTCAATTGGGGATGGTAGTCACCAGACGTAACAGGCAATACAAAGGGTTTGACAAGAGCTAAAGTCTAAAACAAGAAGAAAATACAAAAAATGACTAACTCTGGTGAAGTTGGGCGCCCCAGCTTGCCAGGGGTGCCCAAGCTTTTGAAGCCTCAAATCCAACTTTCTGACAGAGTTCCTCCCAGAAGACCCCTCTTGGATTCTCCTCAGCTCCGTAACGAGCCTAGCCATCAGTCAATCTGGCGCCTAGAACTCCAAATCTGACGAGATCATCTGAAGAAGCGCAAAGATGAAGAAAATAAAAAATATTCTAAGTCTGGTAAACATGGGCGTCCTTGGTGAAGAAGGGCACCCAAACTTTTGAGGTCTGAGATGATAGAATTTGCCAAAACAGCCTCCAAGATCGTCTTGTCTGATTCAGTTAAGCTCTCCAACAAAGCAGTTAGCCAGTCAATTCGATCAGCGTAGCTCCTGGAATCAGAATTTCATTAGAAGATCAAAGGGAAATAAAGAACTTGAAAATCATTCAAAAATGGCTAACACTCTGAAAGTTCAGAGCCCTTGGAGGAAATAGGCTCCCATGAATTTGAAGGTCAAAACGATTTTTTTAGCTAGAAGTGCCTCCAGGGTGATCTCCTCAGGATCACTTAGGCTACGAGGTGAATCATCCAACTCGCTTGTTGGATCAATTTGGAAGCTAGAGATTGAGGTCAAAGTACGGGGTCAAAATTGTGAGAAATTGAAAAACTCCAAAAAATGGCTAAGTTTGGAGGAAGTTGGCGCCTCTAGTCAGGAAGGGCGCCCAAGTTTGCTTGCCTTAGCCAAATTTTGAAGATTTTCAAAGTCGCATGAGGAAAGATGAATGTCCAAATTCATTGAATAAGCTGATTTTAGGATTTTGAGGATTAAAGTAAAAGAAAGCAAACCTATTTCAAACCCTAAGTCTATTTAAGACATCTCTTTCATTCAAAACTCATCATTATTGTAGGTGGCATCCCAAGGAGAAGAGTGGAGTAGTAACTTTGAAGTTCTTATTTTCAAGATTGAAAGCTTCAACTTGCTGATTTTCAGAAATTCTTCATCAAATTTTCAGACCAGCAATATAAACCCTTGCTTTTTCATTGCTTTTTTCATCCAGAAGATCAAATTTCTGAAGGAGAAGATCAAAGATTTCAATTTTCAGCCCTCTAGGTCTGCTTAACTCATTCTTCTGAAGAATTTTTCAAGAAGTTTTCTCAAGTTGCAACAGTTGCTTTTTATTTGAATGTCAGTGAAATCCTTAGGGTTTACAAATTTTGATCATCTGGTTCCTCTCAAAACAGTCTTCTGAAGAAAACCCATATCATAGTTTTTTCAAGAAAATTTCAAATTCTAGGGTTGGCTGCTTTTTCGATCAGCCCTTAGTGTTTTTCAAATCCGATCAACTGGGTCCATTTCTAATTGTATTCTGAACAAAACCTAGGTGCTAACTTTTCGGTGAAAAATTGAAGAAATTAGGGTTTGTTGCTTTTTCAGTCTAAATTCAAAATTTTCAAAAACGGACGATCTGGGTTGGCTTACAACGAAATTCTGAAGAAAACCCATATCTCAGAAATTTTTTCAAAAATTGTCCGTTTTGGGGAAAAAAAATCAGCATTCTAAAAATAGTAAGTTGCTCAAAACTTGTTTGAACCTAGGCGAGTTTATAGTCATTCTTCAAGGTTTTCCAGATGGAATACACTCTCAATGATTTCAAGACCAAATCAGCTCTCTATCATGATTACATCAAAACAACTGAGACAGACTTGCATCACATCAAGCCGGTGTTTGATCTACACGCTTTAGAGAGCACAGGCAATACTACAATTAGAAACTTGGGACACTCTGGACTCCTCGCAACAATGTCTATTCCTATATCAGTTCAGAGCCTCGAGTTTGTAATTGCTTGCATCAAGCATTACAATTTGGCGACACGGGAGATGCAATACAGTTGGTGGCATAATGAATCACCTTGCCATGATGTCAACAAGATTTGAAAAAGTGAACAATAAGGTCGAAGATTTCCTAAGATCAATTGCAAATGGTGAAGATATCTTGGAAAAACGCAACTTTGCTATTGATGGAATCGATGCACCTGATTGGGACACAGTTTCCTGCTTTTTAGCAGATGTCATTGAGATTTAAAGCTGCTTTCTTCCAACTTTCTTTCTATTCTCGGAACAATTCTTATTTATTCTTTGAAAAGAGAAAAAAGATAAAATGTAATAGTTGGAATTTACTGCTTGAACTGCTTTCTTAGGTGCTAGATGTTATCTTCTTTTAGATTTAGAAATAAATCTCGCTTGCTGAGCAAGTCTTAGTTGTAAAAGGAAGGAGATTTTAGGGTTCCTTACTCCTTTGCTTGCCTACAAATAAGAGCCTTTGCTCATTATTTTTTTTTAACGGCTATTGTGATAGCAAATTGCGAGCCTGTAATGCAGCAAGTTGTTATTTAGTGTTAGTTCACTTTGTGTAGGAGCCATACTAGTGATAACAAAACGCTGAGCCTATAGTGCCTTCTATTTGTTATTCAAGTGTTGTTCAATTATGTTTATGATAGCGAATTGTTGAGTCTCTTTTAGCCAACAAGTAGTTATTGTAATTGTTGTTCCTTTTGCGTAAGAACAAGTTTTGCAAGCCTCTTTAGCTGCAAGCTCTTGTTCCAGGCATGTTTTTAGTTATTTGTGTTCCAAAAGTTTGAGAAATAAAATCATGAGCCTCTTTTGCCTTGGTATAACGTCTCAAATTTCCGTTTATTGTGTTATGCTTTTGTGATCTTAATTTCAGCCTACATTGAAGTGTGTAGATGTATGTTGAGAAAGAGTTCTCTTAAGCCTTTGTCAGAAAATCAACCTTGTTCATTTCTAATTCTCTTGCTCTGCGTATTACTGGAGATATTAGAAACGTCTTTAGCGTAAGTTAGTCGTAGTTGAAATTCTTAAATCAGAAAATCTCAGTTGTAGCGTTTGCGTTTTATAAACCTTGTGCTCTAGCTGAAACAAAAAGATAGGCGAATTAGTTTTAATTTACTTTCTTTCATACCATTAGCAAGAGGGAGCTTACCCTCCTAATTTGAAGAGCAGTTTATCTGTGCATAGCTGTCTGTTTCAAATTCACATTCCAGAGGCGCGAATTTAAACGCCAACATAGCCATTGTAACAAAAATTTTCTTTTCTTTTAATTGAAAACATTTCAACATAATACATTTCATTGCTTTTCATTACAATAAAATAACTTTTCCTTTTCAAGTAAACATCAGAGTAAGAATACATACAAGTACAAAACATAGCTCAATGAGCTTTTGAACAAATAGTAGTAAGATGGTCTAGGATCTTCCCTTTCAAATCTTGGTACTTAAGTAGCCTGTTGTGGAGGAGAAACATCACTTGGGCGCTTTTTTGCCAACCACGGACATATAATGTGGTCCCCTGCACATCTATTATTCAATAGATGGCCCTCCCTTCAACGAAGAGATTGGTAGAGTAACCGATACTGTTAACCAACTGAGCATAGTGGTGTGTCCTACATGACTAGATCCTAGTAATTCCCACAATCCTGAACTAGTATGCACTATTGGATCACGGTGAACTGATAATGTAATCATCGCCCAATTTAAGAGGATGTAGGTACATTACATTACTTTGGCCAAAGTATTTTAATTCAGTAAACGATTGAAAAAATCATCTATCATATACACTACTCAGGGCCGATTTGACTTAGGGCTATCTTACACTATGCATAGGTTATGTCCTTCAATGGATAATCAGTCACCCTAGACTTAACCTACAACATACTAACTGCTAGAAATGAATCAACATAACAAGTATTTCACATAATCCCTCCTATACTGGAAATCTTTATCAGATTATTTTTTGGTTGATGGCTTTTCATGGCTGCAATTAGCAGGGGCGATTCTCAGATTTTAATTCATTGAGGCCAATATATGCATCGATTCTTCTTGGTCATTGGAGCGCTCCATTTTGGGAGCAGTGGCATTGTTGTGTGAGCTGATTGGGAGCTTGATTGAGGCCCCAACTATTAATTTCTGAAGCATACCCTCTTGTATTTTGAAGTAGTTTTGCATTATTATTTCCGTTATCTAGTCTTGCTGTTGTAGGCATTCATTTATATCAGATTTAGCATTGTAATAGAACATTTATTGTAAGCCAAGAGTCTTGGCTATTCATGTCAGCATTGTACTTGAGATTTCATTCATTAAAGGAGGGATAAGTTGCATGCCAATTGTTTGATGTAATGTTTGAGCTTTAGATTATCATATAAGTATGTATGCCAAGTGTTTGTAAAAATGCTACTTGGCTGTAGGTGCACATTCTTCATATAGAGTTCATGTATTTGTTTCCAAAAGGTCAAAAAGAATTGCATTATCATCTTAGAACATTGCTTAGAGATTGTAGCTTTAATCTGCAAGCATTTTACACTTCATTTGTAACCATTCCAAGCAAGCAAGCAAACTGAAAATACAGAGACAGCAAATGAAGAGGTTGTGTGCAAAGTGTTTGACAATATTCCTTGAGGCCTTAATCAACGAATTAGGGTCAGATATTGTAGGGAATATTACAGTGGTTTCAAAAGTGTGAGCATTGCCATTTTGGTCTATCCTTCTCCTTGAGGTGAAAAACCCTAAAGTGTTAGAAGGCCATAGCAACCAAGATCTTTGTTTCACATTTTAGTGAACCTGACAATATTCTTTGAAGGCAAATTTAGATAAGAACTAGCAAGGGATATTACATAGTGCTTTATCCTTTGCAACAAATTTGGGCGACCCTTTGTGCAAGATTTCTGATGCAGAGGGATAAACAAATGCAAGAAACAAATGGTTTTCAGATTATATAGGCTCTACTGAAGGTGTTCCAACCCTACTTTGATATAGTGAATTCAAACAATCTGATTTTTTCCATTAAACCCTCAAGAAGCCTAGGGATTTGATAGTCTTTATGACAATAAATACACTTAGACCTTCATAAATCACACAAATGATTGAATTAGGACTTCTCCTTTGGTTGGCACCTAGGCAGCAACCTAAAGAAGAACTTCACCAAGTTTCATCAATTTTGACGATGCAAACAAAAGTTATGAATTTTTTTAAGCTTGCCGGAAACCTTAGTTTTGAAACAAGGCTGCTGGTAGTATTTTTTCCATGTCTTGCTCAAAACACAATGATAAGGTAGCAATGATACGACTCTTGCCAACTGCTTGAGGCTGCTCCTTGTCTGAACTACTGTCATCATTATCTTGAGAAGGTTTGTCATCACTATTCTCATCCTCAGACACAACCTCAATAAGGTGAGCTTTTCCTTTCCCTAGGCAACGGTGTCCCAATTCCCAACGTTCCTTGCAATGGTAACAAATTCCCTTAATTCTACATTCGTTGCGATACTCCTCATCTGGATCACTTTTCTTGTTTCCCTTTTTCTGAAAAGACTTCTTGCCCTTGTTCTTTTGAGCAACAAAGGGTTTAGAAGAGGTTTTGTTGTCCGGTGTGGAGAACTCCATGTCTCTCGCTCTAGTGATCGCATCCTGTAGGGAATTGGATTTGAAAGCCTTAATCCAACCACGAAGTGGTTCAGATAGACCCTCAATAAAGAGCATAACCAACCTCTGCTCTGAAATATATGTCACCATAACTGCCAATCGCTGAAACTCTGAAATATATGTATCTACTGATCCACTCTACTTAAGCTGTCCTAACTGACGGAAATGAAGCTTTGAATCCCTTTGATCAAACCTATCCATAATCTTCTGTGTGAACTCCAAATAGGAGGTGATGTTGGCATGCCCTAAAGTGACAAGCCCATGATACCACCACTCATGTGCCTCACCATCCAAATGTAGTGTAGCATACTTAATAGCCTCTGTCTCCAACATTGGGTTTAGCTGGAAATAAGTGTCCAACTTATGCACCCACGCTCTAGTTGTGCATTTACTAGACCTGTCAAAGGAAGGGATTGCGACTCTCCCAACCTTGCGTTGAAGATCCTGGTTCTGCTGTCCTCTATTGTTATTTCTGGGTCTATTCCTATACTTGATAGTGCAAAAATCTGCCAATGACATGGCAGCATGGAATTCATCCCCCAACGATTGATATTTTCTCAAATAATCTGTGAATCCCTCTCTTTGTGTTTGCTGCTCCTGATTTCCAGCAGGTTGTCCGCCCAAGAATTGAGGCATGAGAGGCCTCAGGGTCACCCTACTAGCTGCCCTAACATTGCTCTGAGCTGTATCATTGTTATCTTGTCCACCGTTATGCCCATTCTGATCATTATTGCCATTATTTCCATTGTTGTTGTTTCTACCACCCGTGAGTTGTTGGACAAGTTGTGCTATTTGTTGTGCTAGTTCATGTTGACCTCTTGCTAGGTCATTCAAAACATGTTGGGTGCTGCCCTCAGGTATTTCTTCTCTATCCCCCATGAATTCAAGTGGTCCCAACCCTCTTCTCACTCTTCTGTAATGGATGTCAAGTGGGTTGATAACTGGGATGTCTTCGTTCATAACCCAAAACTACACACAGGCTGGCAGGAATGCTAGCTCTGATACCACTGTGACGTGCCCTGCTAATTGTGACTGAATTTTTCTGATTTCATGCCTTTGTTTATTAAACATCTGCCCTGAGTGTTACTTTGACTGATATAATATCCGATCATGACCTTCCCTTAAATTGGAGTGTTTTGGTGTCTCATTCGTTTGATTTGAAGGGAGCTCGTTTGTGTGTTGTCAAAAATGTTTTGATGCCACGGTAAAGTGTCTTGTCGAGTTTACTCTAGTTTTCAGATTGACCCCTCAAGAATCTTTCTTATCAAATACTTCCTTTGCAATACTGTCTACTAGTAAGAGTTCTTGTTTGTAATGGTTTTGTTGGTCACAAGATACAATCATTGCATATAAATGTTACCCATTCAGAAAATTACATAAATGACATATAACGAAAATTCTTTACCTCATATTTGCAACTGTATTTCTAAACAGTGACATGTTTCAATGCAGGTATAAGAGATTTAGGGCTGAGATAGCTCACATAAGACATCTTTACTCCCAAAACATTGCTCACATGATTGATTGCACACTTGCAGCAAAATAGCCAACTAACATGAC
This sequence comes from Sequoia sempervirens, assembly GCA_007258455.2. NCBI lineage: Eukaryota > Viridiplantae > Streptophyta > Pinopsida > Cupressales > Cupressaceae > Sequoia > Sequoia sempervirens. The sequence continues at coordinate 382,316,374 of VDFB02058242.1, forward strand.
TGCAATGAATAACCAGAGCTGATCATAATGACATAGCTGGTATGCATCCCATTACATTGTGTATTTTGCTGGTATGACAGTAAACTAATGACAGACCATTGCAACTACAACCTGCTCTAAGATAATGATACAATAATGCCCATGGGATGATATTTAATGTGCAAAGGTTACGTTGATGTTTCCACCCAGCAGCTTGTCTAACAAAATGACATCATCAACAATGAGTATATAACTTTCTGAGCATATACAGTAGAACTAAAGGTACTTGCAGCAGACCGATAATATGGATTTTGAGTGAGGTTTACATCAAACTTTGACAATAGACCATATTCAAAATTATCACCACATAGGCATTTGCCCTATTGTCCCACTAAACTCAAATCACTCAAAGGAAAGCTTCAGACGTTACCAGAATATGGAGCAACATAGAAAATGGTAAGTGTTTGACTGGACCTGGAGGTGACTTAAGTATTTTGTTGCAGCGCTGAGCCAGCTGTGAAGAACCACAAATCCACTTCTCAGACTCACGTTCTGCCTTGAGCCAGCTATTCAACCCTCCTAATGTCCACGTTTTGTTTCCAGCGGCTCATACACGGAGTGGTTTGCTCAAACGCCTCCTTCACAATATTTCTCAGTCCCAATAAATACTTAAGAGGCCCTAATGTTGAAGTGCCCAGCTCTATGACAAAACTCGAACCAGAACTTGGTGCGCCTGGCCACAGATGAACTCACATGATTTTTCTAACAGCATACAAAAAATCAAACTATCAAAGGATGATCTCAAACTTCTTCAAAACAGGGTCGTGTCTCCAAGCTAGGGGTGATATCTCACACTCGAAACATGGACGAAGAGGGTCTTCAAACCCTAGAACCAGGAGCTCGTTCTTCCCATGAGGAAACAATGTTTTCCAAAAGTGCCAACCAAAGAAGAGCTCCTCACATATATTTTCCAAAGGCCTGGTAAATTGAATTTTCACTCATTTTAATTTTTCGCCTTCACCATATAGTGACTTTTGAATAGTCTCACAATTAATTATTTCCATTAGTCACTTTAACAAATTTCATAGTCACTTTACAAAATGATTTAATTAATCACTTAATATTGCCTTGGAGATTAATTTTCAACTTAGGCAATAATTAAGCAATTAAATAAATGACTCCCTGTTTTCACCAATTGCCTTTGGGAGTTAAAAAGCAACGAAGCATGTTGGGAGGCTAGCTGGAAGGGGACATTACATGATGACAGTCTCCAAGTATTGGTTTGATTCTCCAAGATAGTGAAGTCAAAGCTTCCAAATCTGCTGCGCCAAGTCTTCCCAGCCTTTAACGATGCCTCTAGAATTTTATTGAAATTTATCTCAGCTTCTAACATGAAATCGTACCACCTAGATAGAGCCGCCCCTGTTCTAAAATCAGACTTCAGAAATATGGAATTGCAGCCTTCAATCTCCTTCAAAATGCATGGTAATACATTGCTGGATCTTCCCAAATGGTGTGCCCAAAACTCCTTGTGAAATCGATGCAAAAAGATGCCACTATGAGCAAAATCGTGTTTCTTTGAAAACTAAAACAATGACTGATAAATACATCAGAATGCTGGTATTTCTGATAAGAATGCAAATTGACCTCCTCAATGCAAAATCGATGAAGACTATGAACTCCAAAATGTCTCCAATGCAAAGACCGATCGATATCATACAAAACTTGGCCAAAGGCCACTATTTTCCCAATGAAGCACAAATGGAAGACTGAAGTATCTTCCTCCCAGCTGCAATAATTTAGATGATATTTCACACCCTCAAAATTGCTTAACCACTTGAGAGTCTTCGTTCCCAATGGCCAACTGAATCAACTATAGAAACCCTAGGCTCCACAACTGAAAAATAATATCAAATGAATACTCAAATCTGGATGATAGGCAATGAGCTGCCCATGTCTATTTATTCTTTTCTTCTCAAGAGGTCGACCCATCAAGAACATTCTAGAATTCGACTTCTAGAAGATTTGACATAATATTATTTTATTATTGCACTATATAATAAAATAAAATGTAAACCAACTTCTAAAGTGCAATATAACATTGTAATATAAAATTAAGGTTTCCATAAATAGAAATATCCATGATGAGAATAGGAAAACCTTCATGAAGTCATGAAATGAGCCAACCAATCAACTGGGTATCTGCCAAATGACCCTCTTATCAACCCTATTAGCATACGAGGATCAAGAATAGGCTAATTCCTCTAAAATCCAACACTCATGTAAAAGGGGACATTACATTCTGCCCTCCCTGAAATTGCTTGTCCCCAAGCAATCTCAGCAGCAAGGTACAACTCTTCTCCACCTGGATCCCAAGGGAAGATCTGTGTAATGTCCCAAACATCACCAAACAACTCCTGTAGCACTAGCACATCCGACTGAATCAACTCAATCCCAAAACTGTGATGATAAATTTGATGCATCCATATTGTTGGAAAGCCACCACCTATTGTTTCCCGTTGTGCCACTCTGATACCTCCCATCTCCAAAATGCAGCAAGTCCCCAAGTCCTGAATCAAATGGTAGTCATCATGAGAGAACAAAGTAGAAGACTTGCCAAACTCGGAATCACCATTTGAGGTCGGATACTAGAACTGACTAGGACACTCTTTTGCAAGCCCTGTTTGAAATCCCAATGCACTAGAAGGATCCCAAACGCAACGATCAATACTAATGTCAAGAGTGCGGGCGATATCTAACTCGAAGAGAGGATCATCATTATGAATGCCATCTATTCCCGGAAGAGAAGCTGGATCGCCACCGTGTTGTGACCTTTTCACACATCACCCCATTCAAAATGGGGACCCCCTAATTTTTGCTCCATTCTGGTCTTTTGGCTTTGGTTTTCTCTCTCTCTCTCTCTCTCTCTCTCTCTCTCTCTCTCTCTCTCTCTCTTTTGCTGTCTGTCTTTCCGGGGATGTGGCCTCCTTTGAGCTTAAACGTAAAATTTTGGCGAAGTTTAAGAATTAGGGTTTGCTTTCTTCTGGTCAGTTTGAAGTCAAATGGAGTGAATAAATTGAAATCTGAGCTTGGCATTGCAGTCAACATGCTTCCAGCAAGTCCCCAACAAAATTTCATCGAATTCTGACAACTTACTATTTTTAGTAAGTGCCTAATTTGGGACATTTTTCTCAACACTTTTGAAGTTCCGATCGTTGCACTGCATCCGGAGCACATCAAGCTATTTGTCTGCAAGTTTTGAGTTGAAACGAACAACTTTCTATTTTAGCATGTTCACCTTCAGAGGTAGATTTTAGGGTTTGCATGCAGAGTTTTTCGGTGCATGTTTGGGGAATATTTCTGGGTTTTCTGAGACCTACGCAATGATATAACATGCAAGATGAGATGATGACTTTCAACACTCAATCTTCGGAGGCTATTTTTAGGGTTTGCATGTTGGAATTTTCAATTCATGTCTGGATATTCTTTGTGGGTTTTTCGAAAGCTTTGTAGTGATATAACATGCAAACCAAGATTAGGACCTTTTTCAAGAGCTGTTTTCAGAGGCTATTTTTAGGGTTTGCATGCAGGACTTTTCACCGCATGTCAGGTTATTCTTTATGGGTTTTTCAAGAGCTACGCAGTGATGTGACATGCAAGCAGAGTTGATCACTTTTTCGGAGACATACCATTTTTAGCAGGATCATTCCGACAACTGCCCAACACCTTAGTATCGCGAACAGAGCAAAGTGCAATAGAAACGGGGTCAAACGGAGGTCATTTGATCAACATGCAAGTCAGATTAGGGTTTCCAGCTTCGGGACCTGAAATGAGGGGTAAAATGCCAGAATTTTCGAAAACCAGTGTATCCCACTGCGATCAGTATCTTTCAAGCTATCCACTGGTAAAATTTGAAGGCAATCAGAGCACTTACTATTTATAGTAAGGCACTTTTGAAACAGGCTATAAATAGTAAGTCTGCAGCAGGCGCTAGTGTGAATAGGCAAGTCTACCTATGAGGGTCATGTCATTCAAATTTCAAGCTGAACGGAGTTGTGGAAGTCTCGAAATGAAGCATTTACTATAAATAGTAAAACACCTCCAAAAACATGCTATAAATAGCAAGTCAACACGAGATGGCAGTGTGAACAAATCAACTAGGTCATGAAGATCCTGTGGCGCGAATTCCAAATCAATCCAAGCTTCATAAAAGTGAAAATCAGAGACGTACTAAATATAGCAAATAGGGACGAGTAAGCCAGAGAAATGTCTGAGTCTGAGGAAATTCCTGCTCACCCTGTCAAATGCGCCCAAGGTGAAGTTGGCAGAAGGATGGAAAATTTCAAGTGTTAATTCCTGCTTAGCCCCCTAAATGCGCCCTCAAGGAGAAGAGGTGATAAAAATTTTCTAAGTCTAAAGAAATTCTTGTAGGACCCCCTAAATGTGCCCTGTCATGAAGTGAGGTTAAGAAAAAATTCTAAGGCAAGTTGAAGTTCCTGCTTGACCCCTGAAATACGCCCTCATCTCAAGATGGAATGTGAAGAAAATTCTAAGTGTTGGCTTATTCTTCCTCCTACCCCCAAATGCGCCCATCTCCAACATGTGTGAAGGAAGAAGTAGCCAAGGCGTTGGATATTCCTGCTTGACTAGTCAAATGCGCCCATGATGGAAATGAGTCTAGAAAAATATCTAAGTGTTGGGTTATTCCTGCAGACCCCCTCAAATGCGCCCAAACATGTTGAAGGTGTTAGTTCTAAAAAAGAAAGTTAAGTGTTGGCTTATTCTTGCATGACCCCCAAAATGCGCCCACTCTTCATGAAGATGGATGAAAAAGTGGCTAAGGCGTGGTTAATTGCTCCTTGACCCCTTGAATGTGCCCATGATAGAGGTGAAGTTAGGAAATATTCTAAGGCGTTAATTCCTCCTAGACATGCAAAATGCGCCCAAATTCAAGATGATTTTAGGGAAAAGTTGCTAAATGTTATTAATTCCTCTACCTCAGGCAAAATGCGCCATGACTGAAGAATGAATGGGAGAGAAATATCAAAGGCAAAATTATCTAAAATGTTCAAAATTCCTTCTAGACCCCTCATATGCGCCCATGTTCATAATGATGATGAAATTTTTTCTAAGTATTGAAATTTCTCCTCCTCTAGGAAAATACGCCTAAGTTTGATGGAGGTGATGAAATTTTTCGAGGCAAGGATGAATTGGCAGTGGATATGTCAGAATGTGTCGGCTTTAGGATGATGAAAATTGTCAAGGTCAAGCAAGAAAAATACGCCCAAAGATGAAGAATGAAGATAAATTTGATGGCAAAATATTTTTCTAAGGTTAAAATTCAAAAAATTAAATGACCCCCTTCATTTGTAGACCTATGAATTTGATGCTTTCTGAAGGGAATTTTCTTTTGGGTACTGGACATCTTCAACGAGGAATTGATTTTAAAGTCTTCCACAACTCGCCAGGGATTTCGAGATGAAGATTTTTGATGGGCACCCGATTGATGAATTTCCTAAGGAAAATTTAAAAATTTTCTAAGGCAAGAAGGGAAAAGATGTTGAAATAAAATGCCTTGGATGGTGAATTTGAAGTTGAATGACTAGATGATTTTGATCAAAATTCTTCATGAGGATGAATTTTCTTGAGCTTGAGATGGATGAAATCAAACTATCAATGCCTCAGCCAGTGGAATGAATTTCTTAAAGGAGTAATTGGATTTAATATTTTCAAAAGATAATTTTAAAATGCTAAAGTGAAATACGTCTAGACTAGTGGAGATGAATCTTTTGAAATTCTAGAAGGTCAAGATATTCTGGATGCCAGATGCCAAGTGTTGCAGTTGTCACAGGAGGGAAAATCAAAATTTGAATGAACTGGCTAAAATTGGCTTCTTCTAGAATTCGACTTGGCTATATGAGTTGTGAGTTTGTTCATTTTTCTCCATCAACTAGCAAGTTTGACTTGAGCTCTGAAGTGAAAAGGATTGTAGTGTGAGAAAAGCTGAGTGTTGAAGTTGAAATTGAGTTTTGAAATAAATTTGGAGCTGAGAAGTGGCTGAAGTGAAGTTTGCCGATTTTCTCTAAGTGCTGAAGTTATATTGCTGCAAGTGAATTCTCTAAGTGCTGAAAGTTCGAAGTTGCTGCAGTGAAGAGTTGAGGTTTGAAGTTGAGATACAGTGTTGCAGCTTCTCATTTTCGAAAATCTGCTGGCAACCCCGATGAGATTTTATTTTTTTAAGTTAAATTGCTAATGACTATCTTTTGTTTTTGTAGAATGGCTAAAGTAAGAGCAACTGGCAAGGAGAACAATGTTGAATCCAGCAAGGCAAATGCTTCCAGACAGGCGGTGATTAAGAAGCTGAGCAAGTCTTTCTTGCTGGAATCAAAATTCTCTTCGAAGCTGGGCAAGTTGGCTGATACAAACTTGGGTTCTTTCAATATGGAAGCTTTCAGAAGTCAATTGGAGGCCATCGTCCTTCGATCACCTCTCACAATATTGTCAGGAGTGGGCTATATGCATTTGCTGGTTTTCCACCAGCAATTCAGTGTCCGGAGCTGATTATGGAGTGTGCTAATTGTTACAATCCAGACCGAAGGACTATCACTTCACCGGATGGCAAGTTGTTCACCAACCTCATGCCTGTAGCTATCGGCGAAGCATTTGGAATTCCTTCACACGAGAAGATGATCTACAAGACGAGAGAACGTGCTGAGCGGATGTATGCTTCAACATTTGAAAGATGTGTTGATATGATTAACTCTCGTTGGATGAACAAGCCCAAGCCCACTCGCACAAAGTTGTCGAAGCAAATAATCTCAGATGATTTGAAGCAGGAGTATTGTGATCTGATTATGATGCTCAACAGAGTTGGAGGATGTCCTCAAGCGTTCATCTTTGAGCCATGGATGTTATATTATATCAACCTTGTGCTGGAAGGCAAGGAGCATATAACTGGGCAATGATAATTAGTGATAATTTGCACGAGCAGCTCCGGAGTTTAAGAAAAACGAAAACATTCTATATGGGCTCATACATCATCTACATGTTGGCTCGTATGACGAAGTATAGGGGAATATCGTACAAGGAGCCTATTGGGTGTGGCTCTCAGCAGTTCAAGATCCATGAGGCTTGTTCGCAGTTGCACTTGACAAGCACATCTCATTACAAGAGAGTCAATGATGCCTTCACTATGCACATAACGAGATCACTTCAGCAAATGACTCATCATAGGATCTCGAAGGAAGCTCAAGAATTGATAGAAAGGTACGGTTGTTGGTTTATCCAATTTCCGAAATTTACTTACATTAGGCTACAAGGGTTTTCATCATATTCGTATAGATTGCCCAAATACCCTACAAATAGGATCTTGATGTTAGAAATATATAGGCAACTTGTTGCCTATGATAAGATTCATAAGAGAAAGAATAAGGGAGGACTTGATTTCCCAATCATCATGGGAAATTCAGAGAAAGTGTGCCCTTCACTATAGGTAGCCAAGGAAGCTGAAAATGAGCTTTAGTTTTTCCACTTTTCTTATCACACCAGCAGGCAACATTATGACCCCCACAACAATATCAGATGGATACTATCAGAAGAGTTTAGGCATAAGACAAATATTGAAGATTACTGGGCTGGTGTGTTGGATGAGGCTAAAGTTAGAAGAAGGATGTTTTTGAGACTACCTTTGAGCATGATTAGGGAGTGTGAGATTATTCCAGTACTAGACCAGGTGGACGAGGACATGAACGTTCTTCATCCAGATTATGAGGTAGTGAGGGATACACCACTTCCACTTCCAGATTGGTCAGAGCCAAAGATTGCCGATTTGGACACACTGTGCATACCGGTCCTGACATTCACTAGAGGATGGGTTGAGAGGCATGTAAACAGGCTTAAGAGTAGGTCAATTCCTTTGACTTACAATTTGATGGGAGATCATAGGACGCCAACTGCCACTAAGAAGAAGCAGGTTGCTCAAGCTCTAGAGTCTTGGAGGAAAGAGCCAGTTTAGCCAAAGCCTCCAAGAATTGTGGTGGAATCACCTACGCCATTGGAGACATGTTCCCCAAGTATACAAGAGGTTTCACTATTTGCTGATCAGAGAAATATATTAAAAGAGGAACAGGAATTGCAGGAGGCAAATCAGCCACCACGAAGAGAGTCCGTTGGCCAGAGTGTCAATGCACCCACCAGAGATGATCAGCAGGAAGAAGATGAAGAAACTGCTATAGATACACACTTCCAGTGTGAGCTTGAGGCGGCTCTAGAAGATGATACAGTTACAAGACAAGAGGCCCAAGTTTCAGGAGATACCCAGCCCGTAGAAGCCAATGAGCCTTGTCAAGATGAAGTTAGAGAAGAAGTTCGTGAAGAAGAAGCAAGGGATGAGCCCCAGTGAAGAGGCTGATCCAGCAATAGAGATGGAAGAATTCTTGAGTAGGATTAGTGCGCCTCCAACAAAGAAGAGAGCTAGGAAGTTTTCAAAGATTTCAATAGATGAGGATGGCTCTCGCACCCTTCATGTGGCTATGCCAAGGATTGACTGTGATCGAGATGAGGCTGTGCCAAAAAATTATGTGATCACCACCATGGAGTTAGGTCACCCCAGAGGAGCACAAATAATTGAAGAATGTGATAACTCCTACTAGGCGCTCAAGGACAGATTGCTCCGAATAGAAGGCAAATACAAGAAATTGAAGAAGGAGCACAGGGCTTTGATTGGATACATACAACATTTGTCTCGTCCTTGTGGATAGGAAAATCCAACGATTGAGCTTCCAACCAAGTTGTCTAGAGAATCAGTTAGCAGCTTGGAAGATTTGAGAAAGATGGCACAAGAGGCAGATAAGTGGGTTGCTAGTGTTCGTGTTGAGACAAAAAAGGTTATGGAAGATCTTGCTCATGCTGACTAGTAGGCTTCCAGCATTATGGCACGAATGGATGCAGTTGGTCAGGCCTGGGGTGATTCTCATATCTATCAGAGCAAGGTTATTCAACGTTTGAAGGCTTTGATGCATACTCTATTACAGATGTTGATTGAGGGAGGCGTGATTCAGGAAGGTGATAGATATGATTTTGCCAGCTGGTACTCTTCAGTTGTCACAGGCCGAGGGTTCTTTGATGCAGCACAGGCTGATTCGGCTAGGGTTAGAAAGGCCATGACAAACATTCTTGATGGAGTTCTGAACACTTTAGAGGCTATATTTGCCAGGAGGTTGGCTTCAGAGGAGGTGACTGCTGATAGTTTGAGGAGTGGGCTGCCACCTTTCTTTTCAGAGGTGAAGACTTTTGTCCAGAATGACTTTGAGAACACCTCAACTTTCTCAAGCATTATTCAAAACACTCAGGATGCTTTAGTTGCTTGGAGAAAGTCTTGTACGCGGCATGGGCAGGTAGTTACAATGTTGGAATTCTAGCTCGATCACATTCCACCGATCTTAGTTCAAGAGGTTGAAGCTGTGTTAGCCAGATTCATTGATTTTGCAGCCAAGGAGAAGGAGAACGGAGACGCCTTTTTGGATGATGACCTTCTAGATGATTGATAGTGGGCATTGATTGCCTTTGCTATTTTGGGAGTGAGTGGGGATCTTTTGATTCATTTATTGTATCACTCCCTATTTTGGTGGTTTTTAGGGTTAGGGCTGATGTGGCTTAATTTGAGCCCTCCATTTGATTGTAATCTGAGCTGTCCATTGGACTGGGCCATCTATAAAAGGGGCATCCCCCCTTCATTTGGATATCATTAGATCAGATTAGAGAATAGAGCAGAGAGACTGATAGTTGTGATAGCTTAGCATAGTTTGTTAACATAACATAGTTTGGAGGAGAAGGAAAGTTTTCCATTCAGAACTTTGCAAGAGATTGTTGTGAAAACTATCATAATAAAGAGAGCTTTCATTGATGGTGAATTCGTCTTTTGTTATGAGCAGCTAGCAAGATTTCTTCACCCCTTCCACTTCAAGTAGCTTAGATTAGAGTAATTTTCATTTTCATGCAAGTAGATGTTAATTGTGGATTGTGGTGTTTGACCAAGGCAGCTTCTTTTAATCCACACCACTAGCAGCTTGCTGATGGCAAGTTCGCCTTGTGTGGTCAACTGGAAAACTTTACAAGCTTAACTTCGGTTATAATTCACGTCTTGGCATGCATCGTCTTGGTGGTGTCCTTATGTTGAATCGTAACTTGAAAATTTCTTGCTGCTCCCTTGAAGATTGCACTGACCTTGTGTAAGTTGTCCAATGTGAGGTGAAGCAGAGTCTGGTTGAAGTCTGTTAAGATTGATCCCACGTCCTCCTTTAGGATAGAATTTAGATCTTCTAAAACCCTGCACTCATTTAAATTCAGTACATTTCTGGTTAGTATAGGAAATACGTACCTCATCGCCAAATTATTCGCCTCACACATGAAAATCCCCTTCAATCATTAACCTGCTGTTAGCTGCAAACCTCTGAACAATTGTGTAAGTCCCCTCGTGAAAACAACAAATCACAACGAACCAACTGAGGGTATTCCATTGCATTATCGGAACCTTGGAGTTGAACGTACGATCTCTCTCACAATCTTAGCGTATGGAATATTTTGATCAAGAGAGAATGGAGTAGCCTTTAGATACTTTGTTCTGCTGATTAGTGCGGTCACAAAAATCACATCAACACACGGTCATCCCATATGCAAGTCCTGGATGAATGAGTCTCCAAACTATGAACAATTTCAACCTCACATGAGGAATCATTATTGGAACAATGTGCATATTCATATCCAACCTCTCTTTGAATAAAAAGCCTTCTAATGTCATCTACCTTTTTTTGTCTTGCTATGTTTATGTGATTGACCTTGTCTTTCACTTCTTGAAGGAGTTGTCTCGCATTTGCAGCCGCTAACCTAGCCTCCTTGGCCTTCCTCAACCACTCTTCATTCAACATTTCAGACCTTTTTACCTCTTCAATGCCAAAATACACAAAATCAGTCCTCTTATGCTTGATATCTTCATGTCTACCAATGGGTGTAGGGCTGCCATCAAATGATGATATCACATCATTGGCTTGTTCATGATCACAAGCTTCCTTTTCATGAGGATGATGATGCACCATGTTGTTGTCCTCAAACAAATCCGTGATGATATCATGCCATTGTAAAATGCCTCTTTCATAATGTGAAGACAAAACACTAGTGGCTGCTCCACTAAGTAGAGGATTAGATACCACATCCTCCTTAATATCTTGGGCCTCCAAATCACAATCTGTTTCTTCATCATGATAGGATGAAGCAATGCAAGTCTCAGCTAATGAAGCATCACAAGAACCCATATCCTCATGTGGCTGCTCTAATGCAACTGGTTTGTCTTCAAGCATCACTTGCTCTTCTTCAACCTTGAAATTATTTTGAAGTGTTGTGTGCCCATCATCTTCTTTTATGCTGGTCTGATTTTATTCTCTATAGGATCAGCTGTATGCTAGTCACCAACTGCTGCAAACTCATGGTAGAGGTTTCTATATACCTCACTTGTAGAGACCTCTTGTTCCTCCTCCTTTTCATTTTGTGATGTAGACTTCATGAAAGTATACGGAGATAATTTGCCTCTGGTTGCAGGGTCTGAAAGCAATTTACTTATTTCTTCAAACTCTTTCAAAAGCTTGTTCATACTTTTGTCCCACTGCTTCTGAGTACTTGAAGTAACCATGGTGTTCTCTGAACTGCAGCTGAAACTCACCCAATAGGTTGGCAGGAAACCGCTTTGATACCACTGTAATGACCCTGCTCAGATCTGATTGAAAAACTTCTGTTTTTGGCTCCGGGAATTTTATCAAACACTTTGCATTCAAGGGATATGTGACTGATATAACTTTTCAGTTTGCTTAAAAGGCACTTTCCTTTACTTAGCATCAATAAGAATGTTTGCAAAGTGACTTTAGATTGTCTAAATAATGTCCTAAAATGAATGAGCAACTATTTTGGCAATTTTCAATTCATATATGTGATCTAAACATGAGAAATGATCACCTACAGCCAACTGGTATTTTAACAAACAGTTGGTATGCAAACTAACAAGCTGAGTACAAACGATATAGAATTGCTCAATGACAACTACAAGTAACCAGCAAATTATAGCTTCTTAATTACCATGAAATGTCTAATACAATGCTCATGAAATATGGCTAAGACTCTTGGCAATTACATTGATTACAAAATATGATAATGCTGATATAATATACACCTAAAGCAGCAATACTAACTTCACCTATATGCAATTGACAATGAACTCCTAATGGCAGCGACTCCATTTGATATGACAGAATTACAATGAGAGTATAATGCATTAAACTATGAGAAATGCTTGCTTAACATTGCGGCCCCCTAAGCTTAAGTGAAAGACACTACAAATGATTAAACTATGCAAGTCGATGAAACCTGGAAATGATGACAGCCTCCAAGTGTTGGTTCGATTCTCCAAGAAAGTGAAGTCAAAGCCTCCAAATCTGCTGCGCCAAGTATTCCCAGCCTCCAATGATGCCTCTAGAATTTTATTTAAATTTATCGCAGCTTCTAACATGAAATCGCACCACCTATATAGAGCCGCCCTTGTTCTAAAATTAGACTTCAGAAATATGGAATTGCAGCCTTCAATCTCCTTCAAAATGCATGGAAATACATTGCTGGATCTTTGCAAATGGTGCGCTCAAAACTCCTTGTGAAATCGATGCAAAGAGATGCCACTATGAGCAAAATTGTGGCTCCTTGAAAACTGAAACAATGATTGATAAATACATCAGAATGCTGGTATTTCTGATATGAATGCAAATCGACCTCCTCAATGCAAAATCGATGAAGACTATGAACTCCAAAATGTCTCCAATGCAAACACCAATCGATATCATACAAAACTTGGCCAAAGGTCACAAAGTTTTTCCAATGAAGCACAAATGGAAGACTGAAGTATCTTCCTCCCAGTTGCAATAATTCAGATGATATTTCATACCCTCAAAATTGCTTAACCACTTGAGAGTCTTCGTTCCCAATGGCCAACTGAATCAACTGCAGAAACCCTAGGCTCCACAACTGAAAAATAATATCAAATGAATACTCAAATCTGGATGATAGGCAATGAGCTCCCCATGTCTATTCTTTTGCTCTCAAGAGGTTGGCCCATCAAGAACATTCTAAAATTTGACTTCTAGAAGATTTGACATAATATTATTTTATTATTGCACTTTATAATAAAATAAAATATAAACCAACTTCTAAAGTTTTATATAACATTGTTATATAAAATTAAGGTTTCCAAAAATAGAAATATCCATGAAGAGAATAGGAAAACCTTCATGAAGTCATGAAATGAGCCAACCAATCAACTGGGTATCTGCCAAATGACCCTCTTATCAAGCCCTATTAGCCTACGAGGATCAGGAATAGGCTAATTCCTCTAAACTCCAACGCTCATGAAAAGGGCACATTACAAACAAGAAACATTTAAAAATATAATAACAACAAGAAGCAATGACTAATCATAAAAGGTAATCATTGTTGGGAAGGCAGCGACCAAGTAAAAGTCTCATCACTCCAGCACATGAAAAAGCTTGACCTCCATCGTATCTCTTCTCCAACATGAGAAGATATAAGATAAGGTGGAATAAGAAGGAGAGGGGCATCGAATAAGAAGAAGAATATATTCTTGCAAAGATTTTGAAAAAGGAATCATTTAATAAATATATTATCTAAAATTTGATCATTGTAGTTGAGAAGTAAGAAAGACCTTCTGCAGAGCAATCAGTAATAAGGTGGTACGCACTTCATGAATTTAAATAAAAAGTTGGTAAATACATTCAAAATTTAGATAATGACATTTACTATATACGTTATGAATTTCAATAATAATAAGTTTGATGCATTAAGAAATTAGATATTGATGTTCAATAGATACATTATGGATTTAAATAATAGTGTAGCCAAATAATAATTTATACATGTTGATATTTATTCTAGTGATGTATATATTTCTATTGATGTCATTTATGGAATAATAAAATTATGCATGCTACTATTTATTCTTATAGCACTGCTAATATGTTTTGCTCCATTAACATTATTTTATGCAATTACATATATTTTGTTGTTTATATTTATGAGTCTCATCAAACAACCCTGGGAGGAGTTGGGAGAGAAGATACTAGTTGGTTGAGTAGACACTAGATGTCCTCCTAGGTACGCCACCCCATGAGGGTTGTCTAAGTGCGCCTCATGAGGGCCAAGGGGGATGGTATATCCGCTCTTGGGCTTAGGAGAGGTTGTGTATGGACCGCCTATGGTAAGCCCTTCTTGCCAACCTCTACATGGGTTGATGATTGAGATAGAACTGAGGAAGTTTCAATCATAAGAAGAGTGGATAAGATAGCAAGGACAGGAAATGTAGATACAAGTTGTCCATTGGGTAGACCACCCCATGAGGGTTGTCTAAGTGCGCCTCATGAGGGCCAAGGGGGATGGTATACCCGCTCTTGGGCTTGGTGTGATAGCTTTGGGTGGACCTATCATGCTTTCCATCCACTCTTCCTTATGATCCAACTCCCGATACGAATTACAAAGAGTCTGTGATTTATGTGATTTAAATGTTTGCATGATATGAATAGATAAACATTTGTTCTATATGTCTAAATATGTGAATTATATTTCAATATTATCTAACATGTTTGCAGGACCTAAACCAAGGTTTATCCGGCTTAAGGCATTTAATTAATAAGTTGTAACCCTAATTGCATTAGCTTGTATTTCTAGGGCAAGAATTAGGATTCTCACAAAAAGGGGACATTACAATTGGTATCACAGCATGTTCTTGCCATCCTGCAAGAGATTTCCACTTTAACTACCATTCATTTAGAATTAACTATTCAGCCTTCTTAAGTAAGCCCATAATGCATGAGTGTGTCTTCCATGTGTATACTTTGTGACCTACATATGTTTATGCAACTATGTGTATACCTTGCTTATATTTTGTGACGTCAAGTGTATATTGTGTACTCATGTGTATACTGGGTGACCTTGGGATGGTGGACGGACCTGCGGTGTAGTATGGGATGCACCGAATCCCCTTCCTAGTTGTCAAACTGTATACTTAGCTTTGTAGGCTTGAGGATAGGACCCGCGGTGTAGTGTGCAATGCACCAATATTCTTTTTATCTGGGATGCATTATGTACATGTTGAGTATTTTGTTAAGTTGTTTGAGTTACTAGCCTATATGCTTGAGCTACTTGCCTATGTGCTTGAGTTGGTTGGTTGCTTACTTGAGCTACTTGTTTGCCTGCTTGAGCTACTTGCTTGTGTGCTTGAGCTACTTGCCTATGTGCTTGAGCTGGTTGCTTGCTTGGTTGAGCTACTTGGTTGTCTACTTTAATATCTGATTTATGTGGTTTTAAGTTATAAAGTGTATATTATGACTTGTGTACTCATATGTATATGTGTATCCATGCGACTTACGTGCATTTATATGTATACTTCATGCATTATGTGTATTCACATGTATGCTTCATGCTTGCTATGTACACTTTATGTATTACGTGTATTCAAGTGCATACTTTGTGGCTTATGTGTGTTCAACTGTATACCTTGTGACTTATGTGTATTCAAGTGTATACCTTGTGACTTATATGTGTTCAAGTGTATTCAAGCGTGGCTTATATGTATTCAAGTGCATTCAAGTGTATACCTTGTGACTTATGAATTCAAGTGTACTCAAGTGTGGCTTATATGTATTCAAATGTATTCAAGCGTATACCTTGTGACTTATGTATTCAAGTGTGACTTATGTATTCAAATGCATTCAAGTGTATACCATGTGACTTATGTGTATTCAAGTGTATCCAAGTGCATACTATGACTTATGTGTATTCAAGTGCATTCAAGTGAATACTTTGTGGCTTACAATATGATTTATGTGTGATCATGTGTACATACTTTGTGATTGGTATTCATGTATATACCTTGTGTCTTACTTGTATTCATGTGTATATCTTGCGACTTGCATGCATTCACACTTGGCAACTTATGTGTATTTATGGGTATACTTTGTAACCCACATGTATTCTGGCATATACTATGTGTATTTATGTGCATGCTTCATTAAGTATATCCATGTATTTGCTTCATTCCAGATGTGCCTTCAACAAAGATTACTCCATGGGTGTTTATGATTACTACATAGTATAAGAACTGTGTCTATCAAAATACCTCTTGAGTTGGGAGGTACTAACAAATTAACTTATCTGAAATTGAATTATTATTAGTGTCCAAATGCAATAATGACAAGTAACTATCAAAGTGAAAAAGTGGGATTCCCTCAAACTTGGGATACAAAAGGGATTGAAGAAACCAATTAAGAATAGAGCCTTAGTTAATTTTGCAAATTGGGTTGATGTGTGAAGGGACTTCAATGTTAGGTACCTTGAATAAATTTGATACGAATCAAATTTTAACAAAATTGATTACATAATCATAAGTTAAGTTAAATCATGGACCCATAACCCACAAACCCTAGGATCATTCTCACCTCAAAATTGGGTTAAAGTGATTGTTTGAGGACAAGCAATCTTGGGTGGGGTGAACTATCATGTCCCCGAAATTGTAACACTAAATATATATATAACCAAACAATCATTATAATTATAATTAATGAATTCATTATAATTAGTAAATTATGAATATATCTATTAGCAAATTCATTATTATAATTAGCTAAGTAATATTATACTTATGAATATAAATATAAATATATTGAATAGCATGTAAATACAAAATATTGAATAGCATATAAAATACAAATATATTAAATAACATGCAAAACCAATATAAATAATAATAATTAAAATACATTAAAACAAGAAACATTTAAAAATATACTAACAGCAATAAGCAGCGACTAATCATAAAAGGTAATCGCTATTGAGAAGGCAACGACCAAATAGAAGTCATATCCCTCCAGCACATGAAAAAGATCGACCCTCCATCGTATCTCTTCTCTAACATAAGAAGATATAAGATAAGGTGGAATAAGAAGGAGAGGGGCATCAAATAAGAAGAAGAATATATTCTTGCAGAGATTCTGAAAAAGGAATCATTTAATAAAGATATTCTCTAAAATCTGATCATCGTGGCTGAGAAGTAAGAAATACCTTCTACAGAGCAGTTAGTAATAAGGTGGTAAGCACTTCATGAATTTAAATAATAAGTTGGTAAATACATTAAAAATTTCGATAGTGACATTTAGTAAATACTTTATGAATTTGAATAATAATAAGTTTGATGCATTAAGAAATCAGATATTGATGCTCTTTACTTCACTAGATGTATTTCACCATACTACAAAAGCAAACTAGATTATGCACATAACATAGAACATAACAACATATCCGGAAACATAAGATGCTTGAACATGGAAAGCTTCTATTCATTTTCAGTAAGTATCAACATGTACAAACATATAGATGTCATGCTATCAAATCATCATATCTTCCCGACTACAAAGACACAGTATAGATAACACTCGGCGGTGGTTGAGCAACCAACCGTTCCGACATTTCATAACAACCCTTTACCACTAATCGGGACTTAGTTACATGACATTTATTACATTTAATTATTCCCACTACAACTATAGTTTTATTACCATAAGTAACTAGCTGACTATGGCCAACTATGCTACAATCGACTACGGTCAACTACAACTAAAGACAATGACGGCTTACATCATTCCCCCCATAAAAGAAGTCGTCTCCCAAACGACATGACAACCCAAAAGGGAATATATTGCATATGAATCTAATGAGGAGGGGGAAGCAAGGAGGTACTTGGATGGACTAATGATGTCGGGTTGGTTGCTGAAGAATGCTGCTCCCTCAATCACCTCACTTCCTCCGTGCGCATGCAGAGCTGGCGATTGGCGAGAATCTTCCATTCTCTGGCGACTTTAATCATGCGAGCCGCCTCCATCAACTGATATTTGGCCTTGTCCGCCTCCATGCTCCTTGTCACCAACTGTTCTTCCAACTCCTTTACTCTTTGTTCCCACACCTGCTCTCTTTGTCATGCCTCTTCCTCCAAAGTGGTCACCCTGGCCTCCAAGGCCACTACTCGGGCTTCCTTGGCACTAGCTAGCCGGTTTGGCATAATTTTCGCCAAAACTTCCTTTATCCGCGTCACTCGTGGCACTCCTAGCGGTGCAACAAGGGAAACTGGCGATTCGGCCATTGTGGTGACTTGCTCCTGCGTTGTAATCATTCCCCATGTAGTCATTGGCCTAGTGGTTGGTGGTGACGCTGGCGGTCTCAACACTGGCATGTTTGGCATGTCTGGCAATGTGGCTGGTGTCGAGGTAACTGGCAGCGCCAATCTTGGCGGTGTATACCCTAAAGCTGCCAAATCTGGTGGCATATCCCTTGAAATTGCCAGATCTAGTGGCGTATCCCCTAAAATTGCCAGACTTGGCAGCGTATCCCCTAAAATTGTCAGACTTGGTGGTGCATCTCCTGGTGGTGCCGCTGAAACTGCCAACCCTGGCACTGCATCTCTCGAAATTGCTGTACTTGGCGGTGGCGGTGTGGCTGAAACTGAAACTGCCAAGTTTGGTGCTAGCGGCACCCAACCTAGTAATGCGCCTGGCACATAAGCTGCTACTCTCAATGTCCGCTCGATGCCAATCGGTGATGCGGGCAGGGTAAATGTCACGGTCGGTGGTGGGCTCTCGATGCGAATTGGCAGTGTTGGCAAGGTGAACCCCATCGGCTGGAGGGGTGGTATCACGATCGCTTCCTCTTGAAATGCTTGCTTCAATAATCTCCATGATGCTCTGTGTACTTGGTCCAATTCTGAGTACCAGTCAATGGCACTATCTCTCAGTGTTGCTAGGAATGCTTTCAGCTAGTGATTTGGATCGTCTTGTCCATTTGCTATCCGGATTGTTTCACATGTTTTGCAATGCCGTACTGGATCTTCTGACCCATTCCCCCTAAATTTTGGTAGCTTCTACCACTTGACTGGAGTCACCATCTTTCTCTGCTGTCCTCCTTGTGTATTGGACCCGACTAGACTGGTTTTCCCGCTACGTTCCGGTGCGTCACTTGCACTCTCTGCCACGTACGAGTCTCTCCCACGTCTTTCGTCAGCATCGTCAACACCTTGAGTCTCTTGGGGTTCCCTTTGGTACTCCTTCTACCCTGGGGTCTTGGGCTCATATCTTCCAGTCGTTAGCCGTTGATCGTCGTCCGATATGGACAACTCCTGAATGCGTCTGATGCTACTATCAAGTTCTTCACTTAATTCATTTTCATTTTCACTGATTTTGTACCTTTCTACATATGGAGTGCTAAAGGGTCCTTCGTCCCTCCCCTCAACCAAACTTTGATGTGCTCTACTGATGGATCGGTCTATTTCCTTAAGATTCTCATGTGTTCTTTTAATAATTTGGTTTATTTCAATTAGATCTTCATTAAATTCTTTATCAACTTGCCTTAGTCTTCGTCGCCAATTTTCTTGCTCCTGTAGCCTGAGTGATCGTCGACCTTCTCCTCTTGAGTCTCGTGCCCGCTTGGTATTCGGTTCTTGTCTTTTTTAGGCTGTACAGGCATTAAAAGTTGTTCACGTGATCATTGTTGGTTACCGAGAGTACGTCTCTGGCTAGTGTCTCGTTCCTCTTCCCGTTTTGTTCTTTCTTCATAGCGCTGCAATATTTGTTGCCTTCGGCGTTCCTGATCCTCCTTCGCCCGAAGGTCTTGTAGGATGATAAAATGACGGGCCAGCAATCTCGGTAGACGGTTGTGGAGATGATCAATCTCGTCGTTCACTTCCAGTCTATCCCAGATAATTGCCTCAGGGATCTCTCGCCTAAGGGCTTCCCTCTGTACGTGGTCTCTTAGCGATATGTTCCATAGATTTATCAAATCTTGTGTCAACTCGTCTTCCCTTTCTTCATTAATTTCTACAGGCTCTTCTGCTGGTCGATCCATTATGCTGCCATCCTAATGACGAGTGAGTCCCTAGTCCACTTAGGCAACGGTGCCAAATGTTTACTTCACTAGGTGTATTTCAACGTACTACGGAAGTAAACTGGATTATGCACAGAACATAGGATAGAACAACATATCCAGAAACATAAGATTTTTGGAATATGGAAAGCTTCTACTCTTTTTCAGTAAGTATCAACGTGTACAAACATATAGATGTCACTCTATCAAATCATCATATCTTCCCGACTACAAAGACTTAGTACATAGAACGCTCGGCGGTGGTTGAGGAACCAATTGTCGCAACGTTTCATAACAACCCTTTCCCACTAATCGGGACTTAGTTACATGACATTTATTACATTTAATTATTCCCACTACAACTATAGTTTTATTAACATAAGTGACTAGCCGACTACGACCAACTATGCTACGACTGACTATAGCCGACTACAACTAAAGACAATGACGACTTATAGATGTTTAGTAAATACATTATAGATTTAAATAATAGTATAGCCAAATAATAATTTATACATGTTGATATTTATTCTAGTGATGTATTTATTTCTATTGATTTCATTTATGGAATAATAAAATTATGCATGCTACTATTTATTCTTATAGCACTGCTGATATGTTTTGCTCCATTAACATTATTGTATGCAATTACATATATTTTGTTGTTTATATTTGTTAGTCTCATCAAACAACCATGGGAGGAGTTGGGAGAGAAGATACTAGTTGGTTGAGTAGACACTAGATGTCCTCCTAGGTACGCCACCCCATGAGAGTTGTCTAAGTGCGCCTCATGAGGGCCAAGCAGGATGGTATATCCGCTCTTGGGCTTAGGAGAGGTTGTCTACAGGTCACCTACGGTAAGTCCTTCTCCCCAACCTCTACATGGGTTGATGATTGATATAGAACTAAGGAAGTTTCAATCATAAGAAGAGTGGATAAGATAGCAAGGACAGGTAATGTAGATACAAGTTGTCCATTGGGTAGACCACCCCATGAGGGTTGTCTAAGTGCGCCTCATTAGGGCCAAGGGGGATGGTATTGGGCTTGGTGTGATAGCTTCGGGCGAACCTATCATGCTTTCCATCCACTCTTCCTTATGATCCAACTCCCGATACAAATTACAAAGAATTTGTGATTTATATGTTTTAAATGTTTGCATGATATGAATAGATAAACATTGGTTCTATATGTCTAAATATGTGAATTATATTTCAATATTATCTAACATGTTTGTAGGACCTAAACCAAGATTTTTCCGGCTTAAGGCATTTAGTTGATAAGTTTTAACCCTAATTGCATTAGGATTCTCACAAAAAAGGGACATTTCACCAAACTGGCAAAATATGCACTTTTTCCAAGACTTCAAACCTAACCTAAGTTGGTAACTCACTTACAACCCCACTTGGGTGGGTTAAGAGGTTCATTATAATATTATTTTGACCTTTTACAATATTTGCAACCAACTTAAATAACATTACTAACTTTTGACCTCCTAGGACTCCTTAACAAATTCAAATTTTTAAACATAGTCTTTTGGAGGGAAAATCCTCTAAATCTTATTACATACTCAAAAGGATCCCATTGAGTGGGCATCTATGCGAAAACACCAAAATGGACCTCTTCATGAACTTTTTCATCAAAATCCAAAACTTAGATTTTCAGGTTGCTAGATGCTCCTGCGTCAATTTCAGAATTTTTGAAGGAGGTTTGAATTTCTAGGAGCTGATCGCCCCTCTCAGCCAGCCGTACAGTTGACGGTTTGGTGATTTGGGTGTGTGGAGACTTCTGCCCTTGGTCCCTGCTGTTTAGTCTGTTTTGGAGGCGCCAACATTGGTTATGACATGTGCAAATTGTTGGGGAGTGATCTTGAATCATGTTGGTGAGTTTGGTGATGAATTAGGGGGCACCCTATACCTACACATAGCATTTTCTAAGTGTTGCAGACCTACTGCAACTTACTTCTGTGACAGATCAGACCCTTGCTTGCTGTTATATTTAGGTATATTGATGGGGTTTCATTGGGGTTATCTCATTTCAGTAGTTTGATTGTAATTGGGGGTGTTGCTATCATATCTCTATCTTATTAGCAGCTAGTTGTATTTGTTATTATCATTGTGTTGAGCATACTATTGTAACAATGATTTGGTAGTACCATTCAGTGATTTGCTCTCAGTTGGATTTGATGCTAACCCCACTGAATAAGTGGAATCTCTATTTGTCCCACTGAATAACTGGAATCTCTATTTGTCCCACTGAATAAGTGGTTGATTTCATATTCCACTGAAGAAGTGGCTGCTAGTACTTACCCCATTGCAAAGTGGTCTTTGTACACTCATCGCTGAAAAGCAGAAGAGTTCTTATTTTCAGTTGCTCTACTGACCCCACTGAACAAGTGGTTTCGTTTAGCATTGCAATGTAAGCCTTGCCACCGTATGCTCTCACCTTGCCCACATGAAGATTTGGGTGATCAAAAAGTTGAAGGTCTTTAGTTACAGTTGATTATCTTTTCTCATTATGTTATCATTTGCAATGTAAACCTTGCCACTATATGCTCTCGCCTTGCCCACATTGGGGTTTGGGTGATCAGAAAGTGGAAGGCAGTTTATTTCAAGTTGCTTATCATTGTTATTTTGTTAACGCTAACAAGTTGCAAATTGAAAAAAATGGGGTGGTTATTACATTGACATAAATTATAATAATCTATGTATTATAAGTGACAAAGCAGAAGAAGTTTTCTGTATATAATAAGTGACAAAGCAGAGTAAATTTACTTGTAATGTTCAACGAAGAAAGTCAGATATGTGCCTTCCAATACCATAATTGTGTATCAATAGGAAAAGTGCTTATATTGGAAGTCTCTTGCAGTGTCTTTACTGTTTGAACAGAACTTTTTTTATACATGCCACTTTAAACATTAAATTCTATGTAATTGCATTTGTTTTCAAATCTAATCTTGGTTCAAGCATATAAATAACAACTTCCAATGTCTTCCCATTTATTGTAAATTCCAGGTTTTCCGCTTTTAATTTGGGAACAATTCAAATGATCTTTTAATTTAAAAATATTAGGATTAAATTTTCAGATATTATATAGTTCATTATAGTTCCAATTCTTGAAATTGATTTTTTTGATGACTACTTTTGATTAGAACTGTGTGCTAGATTTGTTTTTTTATTTGATTTGGTTTTCTTCCATATTTAACTTTGCACATAGTTGTTTCACTTTCAATGCATTTACAGTTATCTTGAATGGTGCATCATTTACATTATAATACAGAAAATTGATTATTGAGGTTAGTTGTTTGGTTTATAATTTAGAAGAGAAAACCAAGAATTCGTATTTTATCTTTGAGGTTAAAAATCCATCTCAAGATCTTTTCTTATTTCTCATTCCAATATGTTGGGTAACATATGTTTTAATTATCTGTTTTCATATGCTTTTAACTTATGGCATCTTCAATGTTTAAGGTATTTGGGCAATTGCTCCTTCTCTGGGCGCATCCCCACCGAGATTGAAAAACTTATTAATCTCAAAGTTGTGTAAGTATTTTGCATTTTTGATAATGTTGTATTCTTTTGTTAAAACATGAATTGATAGTGTAGAACAAACTGGAGATGTGCATACATTTAAGTAATAAAGATAACTTGCTTAATCATTTGGAAGCATGAAAGACTTGCTCAGAATGTCATCCAAACAATACGTTTTTGGTGACATCAGGTCAATATGGGGTAATGCTATCAATACAACAATTCCAGTTGAGCTGAGCAAATTGACAAATCTTGAAATACTGTAAGCTTCTTTTACTTTTGATTTGAATTATCCTTTTGTTCATGTATTTATAAATCAAGGCCTCTGTAGCAGTGGTGTTTGGCAAGCAGTTTTAATTATGTGAATAAATAAAGACGATCTCAAGAAAGTGTACAAGTATAAAATCATCTAAAATCAATAATGCCTTATGTTCTTTAGGAATGGAATCTGGCAGCATATGGAATCTTGATGTTGTACTCATTAAGATGCTGTATTTCTTTGGATGCATTATATCCATCTTTTCATCATGTATAGTCCAGATTTTTGTCCTTTTGTTTTAGTTATTCATGAGCTTTATGCCTCAAACTTTTCTGGATATATTAAATGTTTTATTTTTTAAGATGATTTCAAGAAGTGTACAAGTATAAAATCATCTAAAATCAATAATGCCTTATGTTCTTTACGAATGGAATCTGGAAGCATATGGAATCTTGATGTTTTACTCATTAAGATGCTGTATTTCTTTGGATGCATTGTATCCGTCTTTTCATCAACATGTATAGTCCAGATTTTTGTCCTTGTGTTTTAATTATTCATGCTTTTAGTTGTTCATTTTCTGGATATATTAAACGCTTTATTTTTTATTCCCAACATTAAAGGTTAGTCCAATAACATTTAACAAAAGCTGACCAAAGGTTTTCTTAATTTGATAGTGCATCCATCTGTTATAGCCATAGTTCAAAAACTTGGGAAAATCTTCGAATATTAAGAAACTCAAATTTGTAAATAATCTTAAAAACATGCATAAAAATGAATTTTCAAAGGTTGTAAGTAGTTTTTCCTTCATTTATAGATTTGAGTTCAATTCACATCATAATGTCATGACTATATATTACATATCTAAATAAAACTCTTACAAATTTCATCTGGGAAAACATGGGCCCAAACAATAAAGGGTAGGGTTGAGGGGTGGAGCCCTTGCTGCCAAGCCTTAATTAAGGCCTTTGAGACCACACAAACCTTCATGGTGCATGCTCGAATGTTCGAAGAAAAATAGCACACATGCTCGGAAAAATTGATGCAAAAAATGATATAAATGAAGCGGACTATCTTATTTGAATGATGGCCAAGTTTTTCTATAAAATTCACAAGTTACTTGCGAGCTTTGTGTAAATCACAAGTACTCATGATTCTTGCAAATTAGTGGTGAGTTTTTGAACTATGGCTATAACTTATATGTAATATCCCTTGAAAATATGACCTATTTTGTTGTTATAAACTCCAAGGAATATTGTCAAACACTTGGCAAACAAAATCTGAAATTGCCGATTGTTGTTTCTTGATGGTGTTTTTGATGTAGATGAAGATAATATGCATTCAATGAGCGCAAATAGACAAGTACAGATGTCTGATATAAAACAAGAATGCAATGCAACACTTCTTTCTATTTTTCAATGTTTATAGATGACCACAAATGCATGTAAATGACACCTATAGCTAGGAGACATTTTTACAAACACTTGGCATGCATCCTCACTTTACTCAATTTATTGCTGATGTAAAAGTCTGATTACAAAATATGTTTGCAACATGTATGCCAATGACCGATTTCTTATTACAAACTTGCTCATACAAAAGCTCTAATGGCTGCCAACAATTTTCTGAGATGTTCCCTTGTTCAGACAATGGTGATTCTGGCCTAAACTGAGATATTCCTCAATGAAATGTTTTTGCTCTCCAACTTCAATTTAGAGAAAGATATCAGTTTCAATGGGAAACCTTGAGAAGATAATCTATTTCAAAGATTTGTATATATCTTACAGCTGTAGGTATGCATTTTGCATAAGTAGGTCATACATATGCATTTGAAAAAAGGCAAAAATACTTGCATTTTACTTCCGTTGTATTGTGAATCAACTTGACAATCATTTTCAAGCATTTAAACATCATTGTCATCAATCAAAGACAACACAGAACAAACTGAAAACAATTACCAGCAAGTTCAAGGTTGCAAGCAAAGTGTTTGTCAAAATACCTAAGGCAGAAAATCAGGATTTTTACATCAGTTTTGGCAAGGCACTTTACAAGAACTTACTAGATTAGGTGGTGGTTGTTGATAGTTGGAGGTTATGTGTAATATGTATGATGTTTGGAAGTGTTTATGAGTGGATGAAATTGAGTTCGAAGTTTGGAGGGTGTGTGTTGTGTTTAATGGGACCAATGTTGAAATGTGGGGATAGGGAATGGAAACTTGAGGTTGTGGGATTTGGGCTGCAATGGTTTGGGTGCTTGATGTTATTTTGCAATGTGTGTTGTGGATATGGGATTGGTGGTTTGAGAGGTAATAGGATGACTAGAAGAATATGGAAGATGTGTGGGATCATGATGATTAGAAATTCGGGGTGTGGAAGGAGCTTGTTGTATGATTTGGGAGACGTCAAAGTCATGAGGTTGTTTGGTACCTTTCTTAGCTAGCATAAGGATGTAATGATTGGGATATTTCTTAATGTAACAATGCATTAAGTCCATTTCTTGGATGTCTTGGGAAAATTCGTCAAACGTGGGTGAATATAGGTCATTCGAATATTGATCTTCCTTATGTATAGTTTGGGATGGAAATAAGAATGTGTTCTCTAAGGGTACTTGATGGACCACTTCCTCAAATAATACATTATTAGATGTTGAAGTTGGGAATTCCTTTGAGGCCATGAATTGTTTCTTTGCTTGTGACTTTAGGCATACAAGAAATAGACCTAGGTATGATGGGATTGGATAAAAGTGATTAGTGATGATGGTATAAGGAGATGAAATGTAGACCTTAGATATGAAATTATGGATTTGAATGGTTGGATTGAAAGGATGATGTTGGATTCAACTTGGCAATGCTAAGGAAAACCAAGAGGCGAGGATGGATACAGCTTGGTAATGCTATGGAAAACCAAGAGGTGAAGATTGATACAACTTGGCAACTCTATGGAAAACCAAGAGGTGAAGATGGATACAAGGATAAACACTTGCAAAGCACATAAATAGTTAGTATATCTATATGCTTGGCATTTCATCGAACAATTATCAAAACTCCAAAATCCAGTCAGCCCGGTTCCTTTCAGCCTAACAATGCAATTTTGATCCTTAGAACATAAGCTTGTTTTGCCTTATAAGGTGCATGCATAATTATGCATTACCTTAACTAGATCTTAAAATTGTTCTTCCTCATAGAGGTGCACACCAAACAATACGGATTTTGATTCTTGTTTTTAATACGTCATTTCCTTTCTAGAGGTGTGCCCTTAACAATAGGAGAATCAAACTTTAAATTGGAAACCTTACATTCATGGAGGTGCACCCTTGACAATGGGAGATTAGATTGCAATTCTTTGACATTGCTTTTGCACTCATACATGCGCATCGGATCTCCTACCTGTTGACGGGTGTTTTATGACCACACCAACACATAATAAAGTTACCAACGGTTACTCTAGCCTCTCTTGATCAGAATCTTCTGCATGCCAAGATTGCGAGAAAGATCATGCATTCAACTCCAAGGTTCCTTCAGGTAGTGGATGTAGTCTCAGTTGGCTCGATGTGATTTGCTGGTATCTCAAAGGGGACTTATGTAAATGTTCAACCGGAGCTCAAAGAGAAAGGGAGTTCTCACAAACTTCGAAAGATATGTCAATGAAGCACAATTTTCCTAAACTAACCAGGAAATATTGAATTGAATGGTTGCAGGGATTAGAAAAGCCATAGTCTACTCTATGCGCGGGACGTGGAGATCAACTCTTGCAAACTTCAACCAAGCTTTGCTTTGCCTCACCTCGGACAACTTCTACAGAACCGGTGCAATCTTCAAAGGAATAACGAGAGGTATTTAGACCACGATTCAACATGCAGATACCATCACAACGACACATACCAACATATAAACTGTAATTGAAGTTAAGTCCACAATGTTCCAGTTGACCATGCAAGGTGAACCCACCATGAGTGAGCCCGCTAGTGGTATGGATGAGCGAAGCTTGCTCAAATTAAACACCACATTCCACAACTATCATCTACTTGCATGAAATGAAATCTACTTTACTTTAAGCTACTTTAAGATTCTAAATGAATTGGAAGGACGAAGAAGCCTCGCTAGCTACCCACAACAAAAGATGAAACCACAAGTAATGATAACTATTTTTATTATGAGAGTGTTCACAACATAGTTACAAGACTCGCCCAAACTTGGCGAGTACTTGCGAGTCCCGAGGCGAGTGACCCTAAACGAGTCCCAGAGACTCGACTGTTGAGTACTCGTCGAGACTCGCCAGACTCGGCAGACTCCCCGAGTTTTGTGCCTCAGACTCGGCCATTTTAATTAAATTTTTAAAAAAAATTTGCAATCTTTCATTTACAATTTTTTTAATTAAATGGTGTGAGCCATGAAGGTTTGTGTGGTTTCAAAATTCTTCATTTGGGCTTGGTGGCGGGGGCTCCGCTCCTCGACCCCGCCCTGTATCGCAACAGGGAGCTGTTGTGACCTTTTCACACATCACCCCATTCAAAATGGGGACCCCTAATTTTTGCTCCGTTCCTCGTCTTTTGGCTTTGGTTTTGTCTCTCTCTCTCGTTGTCTCTCTTTCTGTTGACTGTCTTTCCGGGGTGTGCCCGCCTTTGAGCCCAAACGTGAAATTTTGGCCAAGTCTGAGAATTAGGGTTTGTATTTTTCTGGTCAAATTGAAATCAAATGAAGTGAATAAATTGAAAGCA
Source organism: Sequoia sempervirens (assembly GCA_007258455.2). Taxonomy (NCBI): domain Eukaryota; kingdom Viridiplantae; phylum Streptophyta; class Pinopsida; order Cupressales; family Cupressaceae; genus Sequoia; species Sequoia sempervirens. Next base: position 382,344,862 of record VDFB02058242.1, read on the forward strand.
GAGATTAACATTGATGTCAGTATGCTTCCAGCAAGTTTCCACTGAAGTTTTATCAGATTCCGACAACTTACTATTTTTAGTAAGTGCTTAATTCGGGGTGTTCCTTCAGCATTCTTGAAGTTTCAACAGTCACACTGCATTCAGAACATGTCAAGCTGCTCGCCTGCAAATTTTGAGCTGAAATGGACAACTTACTATTTTTAGCAGTTTAGCTTCTAGAGCAGATTTCAGGGTTTATATGCAGAGTTTTTCAGTGCATGTCTGGAGATTCTTTCTGGGTTTTCTGAAACCTTTGCAACGATATAACATGCAAAGTGAGATAACAACTTTTAGGGTTCAACCTTCAGAGGCTATTTTTAGGGTTTGCATGTCAGGGTTTTCTTTGCATGTCTGATGATTCCTTATGGGTTTTTCGAGTGCTACGCAGTGGTGTGACATGCAAAGCAAGATGATCAGTTTTCAGAGACTTACTATTTTTAGTAGTTCCGTTCTAGCAACTGCCCAGCGCATTAGAATCACAAATAGGGCGCAGTGCAACGAAAACGAGGTCAAACGGAGGTCGTTTGATATGCATGCAAGTCGATTAGGGTTTCTAGCTACGGGACCCAAAAGAGGGGTAAAAAGTCAGAATTTCCGAAAACCGGTGTATCCCATTGCGTTCAACATCTTTCAAGCTATCCACCGGTAAAATTTGAAGGCAAACAGAGCACTTACTATTTATAGTAAGGCGTTTTAGAAACTGGCTAAAAATAGCAAACCAGCAGCAGGCACCGGTGTGAACGGGCAGGTCATCCGATGAGGAACACGTCATTCAAATTTCAAGTCAAACGGAGTTGTGGAGGTCTCAGAAACAGGGAGTTACTAAAAATAATAAACCACCTTCAGAAATGTGCTATTTTTAGCAGGTTAGCCTGAGATAGCAGTATGAACAGACTAACAAGGCCATGAGGATCCAGTGGTTAAAATTTCAAATCAATTCGAGCTTCAGAGATGTGAAAATCAAAGGACTTACTATTTTTAGTAAGCATTGAGCTGGCTGGTGAGGATGAGGAAAAGACACCAAGTCCGAGTTTCATCCTGCTCACCCTCTCAAGTGCGCCCATTTCAGTTAGAGATGTTGAAAAAAGTTTCTTAGTGTTTAAAATATCTTGCTCACCCCCTCAAATGCGCCCAAATGAAGGCATGTAAAGACAAAACAAGAAATGGAAGTCAAAGCTGCTGGGCGTTGGAAGGTCAAATCCTTCACCTCATGTTAAATGCACCATGCAAGGTGAAGTAAGGATGAAGACAAATAAAAGTTGCTAAGGCGTTATGCAAATGGGAATATTTTAGTGTTTACTTTCTTCTTCCTACCTTGAATGCGCCCATGCTAGAGATGAAATGGTGAATATTTTCAAGGCGTTGGTGTTTGTCCACCTCAACATATAAAATGCGCCATGCAAGGTGAATGAAAGGTGAAATTGGCTAAGGCGTGGCTAATATTCTCTTCTAAGTGTGAAGTGCGCCATGCAAGATGAAGATATGGGGAGATAAATATGCTAGGCGTTGAAATTAAAAACAGGCATTCAAGAGAAAATTGTATAAGTGAGTTGAGAAAAATATTTCCTCACCACAGGAAAAATGATTGAAGTTGAATGAAATTTTTCTACGGCAAAATTCAAAATGTGCTAAGTGATTTAAAATTTTTCTAAGGCACAATATTTCATCCTCTAGGAAAAACGCCTAAGTCTGATCGAGGGTGATGAAATTGGTTAAGACATGAATAAATTTGCGAGAAGAAGTCAGAAGATGCCAGCGCTGCGAGGTTGATAAAGAATTTCAAGCTAGAGCAAGAAATACTCACAGGGATGAAGAACTGGATTAAATTTGTTAAAAATGATTTTTCTAAGGTTCAAAATTTAAAAATTAAATGAACCTCTTCGTTGTATACCCATGAATTCAATGCGTTCTGAGGGAAATTTTCTTCTGGGTATTGAAGATTGTCGATGAGGAATGGATTTAAGTGTCTTCTGCGCTTCGCCAATGCTTTCAGGATGGAGATTTTGAACGACACTTGAAATAATGATTTTTCCTAAGGGAAATTTAAATTTTCTAAGGCAAAACGGATAAAATGTGTTTTCAAAAGGAAAAATGCTTCAGATGATGAATTTGAAGTTGACTGCCTAGGTGAATTTGCTCAATTCTTCGTGATGATAATCTTCTTGAGCCAGAGATGAATAAAATTGAGTATCAGGGCTTCAGCTGGTGAAGTGTTGTATGCCCCAGCCTATAGGTGTTGAAAAATCGTGAAGAAAGCAAAGTTGGCTAGAGAAAAGTGATGAACCCTGTCAGATGAAGAGACCACTTGAACATCGGGGTGAGGTAAATTTATGTTATGAAGTGTTCTAATGCTCTCCTCTTGGCTTGTTTTGCAGGAGGAACTTCGAGACCAGGCGGTGGTGAAGTAAAAAGTCCAAGATGATGGAATCGTGAAACAAGTACTTGGAAGAAATGGCTAAGTGTTGAAATTTCTCCCTAAAGACCCAATATGCACCAAACGCAGTCAGGCGAATGCAAAGCGTGAACGATTGAATCCAAGACAAGAGAATCTTCGAAGTTCAGAATGAAGGAAAAGATGAAGGCTCGGGTGTTATCAAACAGGTTAAAAAGTTAGGGCCTTAAAAGTTTCATATCAAGAATGTGCCTATTGTGCTAGTCCAAGAAATAGAAGCAAGGTTCACGAGACTTATCCAGTTTGCAGTCGAAACGAGAACAGTGTGAATGCGTCTATGAACAGGGATCTTCTAGAAGATGGTGGCCATTAATGGCTCATTTATTACCCCACTCTTCTTTGTGGCGGTTTTTAGGGTGAATCTTGTTTAGGGCTGAGGTGGCTTGATCTAGGCCATCCAGCCGATTGTAATCTAAGCCGTTCGTTGGACTTGGCCAGCTATATAAAGGGGTGTTCTCCCTCATTTGTACCTCATTAGAGTTAGAATAGCAAAGAAGGAATAGAGAGAAATTGATATAATAGAAAGTAGAATAGTTTGATAGTATAGTTTAGATTGAAAAGGGAGGAAAGTCTTCCCTTTGAATACTTTGTAAGAAGTTGTCGTGAATGCTTTCATAATAAAAGAATTTTTCATTGATGGTGATTTCTTCTTTGTTATGAGTAGTTGTCGAGGCTTCTTCATCCTTCCAATTCACGTAGCATCTTGAAGTAGCTTAAAGTAAAGTAGATTTCATTTCATGCAAGTACTTAGTAATTGTGGAATGTGATGCTCGATTTGAGCAAGACTTCGCTTGTCCATACCACTAGCGGGCTCGCCGACGGTGGGTTCGCCCTGCGTGGTCAACTGGATTACTTTTCAAACTTAACTTCGATTGTAATTCACATGTTTGTATGCATCGTCTTGATGGTACTTGCATGTTGAGTTATAATCTGAACACCTTTCGCTACTCCTCTGAAGATTGCACCGGTTTTGTGGAAGTTGCCCGAAGCGAGGCAAAGCAAGGCTCGGTTGAAGTCCGCAAGAATTGATCGCCATGTTCCACACCTTAGAGTAGATTAGAACCTTCTTACCCCTACACTCATTTTAAATTCAGTTCATTTCTGGTTAGAATTAGGAAACTTGTGCTCACTTGCCAAATCATTTGAACCATGTGAAACCCTTAATCTATTGTCTACTGTCAGCTGCCGAACAATTGTGTAAGTCCCCTTGAAAAACTAGTAAAACACATCGAGCCAACTGAGGGTATTCTATTGCACTGAAGGAACCTTGGAGTTGAATGCATGAACTCTCTCACAATCTTAGCGTGTTGAATACTTTGATCAAGAGAGAATAGGGTAGTCGTTGGTGACTTTATTTTGTGTTGGTGCGGTCACAAAAATCACATCAATAGGAGCGTGCCTAGGGCGTTGCCTTGGGACCCCACGAGGGGCGTTGCCCCTCGACCCCGCTAGGGGCGCTGCCCCTTGACCCTGCTGGGGAAGCTGCCCCCTGACCCCCGCGAGGGGCACTACCCCTCGATCCTGTTGGGCTGTTTACCCCAAACCCTCATCAAACTATAGGTCTAAGCATGTTATAGGCCAATGATGAATCATGATCATTAAACCTACAAAATACATATCCCCTGTTGCAGATCTCTGCATCTTTTGCAGTCAAAGCCATAATCAAGGATTATCTTGTTCCATACATTAGACAACAAAGCATGCAGCCTTGAAGACTACAATAAAATTTTAATAATAAATTCCTCACTTGAATATACACACCAATCATTGAGATGCAAGCAAATATCATGGCTGCATCATCATCTATGACCTATCTTAGACACTAGTGCATGACTTGTCGTAATGTTGGGATGAGTAATGCAAGCTCTTTTGAGCCATAGACTTATACTTTTAGTTTTGATATTTGTTTTGATGCCATGGATTTCATATTCCATGAGTTTTGTATACATTTGACAATATTTAGACTTATATTTTTTAGTTTTGATATTTGTTGTGAAGAGAGGTTGAAAACGCCTAAGTCATAGACTGGAAGCATAGTTACAAGACTCGCCCAAACTCGGCGAGTACTTGCGAGTCCCAAGGCGAGTGACCCTAAACGAGTCCTAGAGACTAGACTGCCGAGTACTCGCCAGACTCGGCAGACTCGCCTAGTTTTGTGCCTCAGACTGGACCATTTTAATTAAATTTTTTTAAAAAATTTGCAATCTTTCATTTACAAATTTTTTAATTAAATGGTGTGCGCCATGAAGGTTTGTGTGGTTTCAAAGGTCTTCATTTGGGCTTGATGGCAGGGGCTCCGCCCCTCGACCCCACCCTGTATCGCAACAGGGAGCGCGCCTAGGGCGCTGCCCCAGGACTCCGCGAGGGGCGCTGCCCCTCGACCCCGCTGGGGGCACTGCCTCCAGACCCCTGCGAGGGGCACTACCCCTCGATCTTGTTGGGGTGTTTCACCCAAATCCTCATCAAACTATAGGTCTAAACATGTTATAGGCCAATGATGAATCATGATCATTAAACCTACAAAATACATATCCCCTGTTGCAGATCTTTGCATCTTTTGTAGTCAAAGCCATAATCAAGGATTATCTTGTTCCATACATTAGACAACAAAGCATGCAGTCTTGAAGGCTACAATAAAATTTTAATAATAAATTCCTCACTTGAATATACACACCAATCATTGAGATGCAAGCAAATATCATGGCTGCATCATCATCTATGACCTATCTTAGACACTAGCGCATGACTTGTAATGTTGGGATGAGTAATGCAAGCTCTTTTGAGCCATAGACTTATATTTTTAGTTTTGATATTTGTTTTGATGCCATGGATTTCACATTCCATGAGCTTTATATACATTTGACAATATTTATATATCTGAATGTGTTATTTCCTTCAGCTAAAATTTGCGTTTATACTTATGTGACCAATGTATGTGTATGTGATCATAGTAATTTCTATTTGATGATGTTATTGTGTATGTAGGGTTTATTTATTAAAGGGTGCATGAAACAAGTTTTAAATTCTTAAAAATTTGTGAATTTCTTGGGTTTTTCTATTTGTCGAGTCTTTGTCGAGTCTGATCCGAGTCTGGGCTCCGAGTTTGAGTCCGAGTCAAAAATTGGCTTGCTGAGTCCTAGGCGAGTCCGAGTCTTGTAAGTATGGTTCACAACAACTTCTTACAAAGCATTCAATTTGAAAACTTTCCTTCCTTTTTAATCTAAGCTACCAATCTATGCTATGCTATCTCGAAGCCGTCTCTCTATCTTTCAATCTTCTAATCTATGATACAAATGAGGGGGGATGCCCCTTTTATAGTTGTCCAATTCGAATAGATGGCTCAGATTCAATTACAATGAAGGGCCCAAATTGAGCCACATAAGCCCTAGTCAAGATTCTGCCCTAAAAACTGCTAGAAAGTGGAGGAGTGGGGTAATAAATGAGCACAGAATGCCCACTTTCTCCTGAAGTCACTATGAGCATTTAATGCCCAGTATCTTGTAGAAGATTCTCATCCAGAAACACATTCCCATTGCTTTTTTCTTTGACTGCAAACTGGACGAATCTGGCCAATGTAGCTTCTACTTCTTGAATTGTCATGGCAGGCACGTTCTCAATCTAAGACTCCAAGATTGCAAGCTCCTCCTGTTTGATGATGATTTTCCTCCTAGCTGTCATTGCATCTTGGGTTGTGCAAAGTATGCTGGAGAACATTTTCCTGAATCATTGCCAGAGAAGGACTTCACACTTAAGAAGAATTCCTCTACTTTGTCCTTCAATCCATCCTGCTGTCATTCTTTAACTTTGAAGTGCTTGAGGATGATCTCTAACGCCTGGGCTTTCATTATTCCTTCATCCTGATCTTGAAGGATTCCCTTGTCTTGGATTCAACCATTTCTTCCTTGCCACCTGTCTCCCTGAGTTGGGCGCATATTAGATCCTTGTGGAGAAATTCCAACGCATTCATCCTGCAAAACAAATAAAGAGAAGAGCATCAAAACACTTTATAATATAAATTCACTTCACTTACCTGATTTCCATATTCTGATTTCCAAGGTCTGGTTGATCTTTGGATCATATCTAGCAAACTTTGCTTTCTTCATAACATCTTGACCATGGGCACATTTAACATTTGTGTGCTAGGGCGCATTTCATCTTGATGTTTTCATCTTCACGCCATAGAAAAACTTCTCACCTTGAGGGCACATTTAGAAGGCTCTTGCTTCATTACCTACCTTAGAAAATTTTCATATCTTCATCCATTCCCCCCCCTAGGGTGCATCTGGAGACTTGAGCTTTCATTTTCATTCCTTAGAAAAAAAAATTTGCCCATCTTATACCCCTTGGGCGTATTTTGCTTCTTGTGTACTGTTGTGACCTTTTCACACATCGCCCCATTCAAAATGGGGACCCCCTAATTTTTGCTTCATTCGGGTCTTTTGGCTTGGGTTTTTTGGTCTGTCTCTCTCTGTCGTTTTTTCTGTTTGGTGATGTACTTACCATTTGACCTAGATTTGAATTTTGTCTAAGTCTGGAGCGTTTTCTAATGAATTAGGGTTTACATTCTTCAGACAACTTTGAGGTCAAATTGAGTTGGCTAGTCGAGTTCTGAGCTTAGCACTGCTATTAGAATACTTCGAGCAGGCTCCCTCTGAATTTTCATTGAATTCCGACAACTTTCTATTTTTAGTAAGTACCAATTTGGGGTTTGTTTTCTTGAGATTTTCAGATTCTGACAAGTGCATTGCACTATGAACACTGCAAACTGCCTGCTTGCAAAATTTGAGCTAAAACAGACAACTTGCTATTTTTACCATTTTTGCCTTTGAGGGCCACTTTTAGGGTTTGCATGCGAGCTTTCTCAGCCCATGTTAGCATAATCTTTCTGGGTTTTCCGAGAGCTTCGCAACGAGGTAACATGCAAGCGGAGTTGGTCACTTTCCCGGGACTCGCTATTTTTAGCCAGTGCTTGCATGTCGATCATTTTTCTGGGTTTTTCAAGATCTCTCGGGCAGTGTGACATGCAGACTCATTCGACAGCTAGTTGGTCATTTTTTCAACCACTTACTATTTTTAGCAGGTTCACTTCGGTAGTTGCCCAACACTTTATAATCACGAACTTGATGACATGCGACAAAAACGGAGCTCATCTGAATCACATGCAAGACGAATTAGGGTTTCCAGCTTTGGGACCCAAAATGAGGGGTCAAATGCCAAAATTTCCAAAAACCAAGGTATCCCATTGTGATCAACATCTTTGAAGGAGTCCGCTGGTAAATTTTGAAGGCAATCGGAGCACTTACTATTTATAGTAAGCCACGCTTGAAACAGGCTATAAATAGTAAGTCGGCATCAGGCACTAGTGTGAACGGGCAAGTTTACCTATGAGGAGCACAACATTCAAATTTCAAGTCAAACGGGGTTGTGGAGGTCATGAAACTGAGCAGTTACTATAAATAGTAAACCACTTCCAGAAACATGCTATAAATAGCAGGTCAGCGCGAGACACTAGTATGAACAGGTCAAACAAGTGATGAAGACCCCATGGCGCGAATTTCAAGTCAAACAACGTTGCAGAGATTCAAAAATCAAGCACTTACTATTTTTAGCAGGCCTATGCAGAGGAATTAGGGTTTCCTAAAATCTAGGGTGAAACACGACAATCACATAGAAGCAGTATCCAGCCACGATCGACGTCCTTCAGGCATTCAACACGCGAAGTTTGAGCACATTATGAGTAGTTACTATTTTTAGTAAGTTGCTAAAAATAGCAGGCACGGGTAGACATCATACTTCAGCAGCTCAATCGCATCACGAGGCTCGAGACAGAAAAAATCAAGCTTTTTGGAGCCGGAAATCAGTTCAAAATGCAAAATTTTAGAAACTTTCTAAAAATAGAAAGTTAGGGCAAGCCAGGGGCCACGTGAACAAATCACTTTGAATTAGACAAGAACTTTGAAATTCATCCAAATTTGATAAAATGAAAGTCCACCCCCTCCATAGGCTCCTTGACTCACTCAGCTGGTGATGAAAAGTTTCTAAGTGTTTCAAGTTTGAAGAAAGACCCTCCAAATGTGCCTTAACTCAAAGAAGGAGGTTGAAAATTTACTAAGGCATGCAAATTTGAAGTAGGCATGGTCGTATGCGCCCTGGAAGTTGAGGCTTGATTGAAAATTTTCTAAGTATCACAAATTTGAAGTAGAGGTCTCCAAATGCGCCCTTGACTTGTGAAGAGGGTGTCTAAAAGTTTAAGTATTGAAAATTTGAAGTTGGGACCCCCAAATGCGCCTAGAGAAGAAGAGGGTGATGAAATTTTCTAAGGCATCTAAATGGAAGCATAACCCTTCATATGCGCCTACCTTGTAAAAGGTGAAAGCTTTCCTAGTAAAATGCGCCCTTGGATAAGAGGTGACTAAGGAATTGTGCTAAGCATTTCAAAATGGAAGTACGAGCCTCTATATGCGCCCTTGCAAGTTGGGGAGTCAAGAAATTTCCTAAGGCAAATGAAAGTGAAAGCTAAGATGGGTAAATGCGCCTAAGTCAAAGAGATGGAGTATTGAAAATTTTCTAAGGCAATAAATCTTGAAGAAGCCTCCCTCATTTGTGCCATGACTAGTAGGAGGACTTGGAAAATGTGTTAAGTGATTTAAATTTGAAGCTCAAGGCCTCATATGCGCCCAGCCAGGATAAAGTGACTAAAAGATTTCTAAGGCAATGAAATTAAAAGCCTAAGGGCTGATATGCGCCTAAGGGTTAAAGGGGAGAATTGATATTTACTAAGTATTGCAAACTCAAAACTTGGAGTAAGTACCTCCATATGCACCCAAAGAGAAGAAGAACCTCAAAAATTTTCTAAGTGTTTGAAACTTCAAGCTCAACCTAGCAAATGCGCCCAGCTTTGAAGGAGGGTAAGGTGATAAATTTTCTAAGGCGTATGAATTAAAAATGATAACCCCATATGTGCCTAACTCAAGAGTTGAGGTTGGAGATAAAATTAAATGTCTAAGGGGTGAAATGCGCCCAGCCTTGCATGAAGGTTTTGAAAATATTGCTAGGCGTGTGATATAAAAGCTTAGACCCCCAAGTGCGCCCAACATTGAGAGGGGAATATTGATATTTTCTAAGGCGTTTAGAACTTGAGGCTTGGAGAAGGTGATTGAAATATTCTAAGGTGTGTGAATTTAAAGCAAGATATCCAATATACGCCCTTGAGGATGGGGGCAATTAGAAAATTTTCTAAGGTGTTTGGATAAAAAAATTCAAGAGTAGACATATGCCTATCATGAAGTTTGAATTTTTTTTTATGAAATAAAAGTTGGCCTAGTGAAAAACGCCCCATGTTGGAGGAATTGAATAAACTTCAATTAAATTATTTTCCAAAGTTTGAAAAAAATTAAACGTCCCCCTTCAGTTTGGACACATGAAATTTTGAAGTCGAGAGATATTTAGTTTGGAAGAAGTTCTGAAGGGAAAATAATTTTGCCTAGTGATTTTAAAATATTGGAGCTCACAATTGAAATATGGATTTTTCTAAGGCACTGGCTAAGGGAATAAATCAAATTTTCTCAAGTGAAATAAAAGGCGTTGAGATTAAAATTTAATAAAAAAAAATAATACGCCATTATTTAAAGATGAGGTAAATTTTTACGCTGGAGTAATTTTAATTAATTTCACAAAATTACTTTAGTCAACTGAAAGTAATTTGCAGTCGAGGAGGGAAATTTTAAATTCAAACGAGGAAAGAATCTCCCAGAATAGCAAATTTCTATGACGACTCTATGACAGCTGAGAATATTCTCTCCCAAGTTAGAAAATTTCTAAGTGGTGGGGAAATGAATTAATGGCAACTGCTAAACTGGGCGCTTGCTTTTAGTTATAAAAACTCTGAAGCTATTCATTTTTCTTCACAGAGTTGTAGAGTTGAAAATTGTGCTGAAGCTGAAAGTGATTGTTGAGTGAGTGAGAAATTTCTGAGTTGAGAGAATTATTTTTCTAAGTGCTGAAGTTGGAGTGAGTGAGTGTTGAGAAGAAGAAGAAATTTTGAAGTAAGAGTGTTGAGCTTGATTTTTTTGAAGTGTTATTGCTGCAAGTTGCTGAAGCTCAAAGTTTGAATTTCATTGTTATATTTCTCGAGGTTTGGAGTTGAAGTTTTAATGCTGAGGATTTTTATTTTGAAGCTAACTCCACTTGCCAGCCATCTCGTAATATTTTATTTTTTTTAAGTCAGAATTATAATGCTTGAATTTTATTTTGTAGATGGCTGAAATTCGAAGAGGAGATGTTGCCGGAACAAGCAAGGCTGCAGGCAAAGCTGGAAATGTTGAAGCTGGCAAAGAGAATGCCTTCGGGCAGGCGATAATCAAACGGCTGAAGAAGTCATTCATCCCTGAATCAAAGTTCGTGTTGAAGCTGGGAGGTTTGACTGATACTAACTTGGGATCATTCAACCTCGAGGCATTCAAAAGAGGAATATATGGGCAATGTGGTTATCCTCCATCGGTGACTTCGCACAATATTGTGACTTCGCACAATATTGTGAGGAGTGGATTGTATGTAGCTGCCGGTTTTCCACCAGCAGTTTGATGTTCAGAGTTGATAATGGAATGTGCAAACTACTACAGTTCAGACCACCAGACAATTGTTTCTCCAGATGGCATGTTTCTGGCCAACTTCGCAGCTGAGGCCATTGGAGAAGCGTTTGGGATTCCAACAATGGACAAAATGTTGTACAAGTCTAAGGAGAGGGCTGATAAAATGTATGCCTCGTCCTTTGATAAGTGTGCGAAGAGAATCAACACAACATGGATGAGGAAGTCAAAGCCTCCTGGTGCCAAGTTGCCAAAGTAGATTATTTCAGAGGAGCTGAAGCAAAAATACTGTGATTTGATCATGATGTTCAGCCAGGTGAATGGCAGCCCACAGGCGTATGCTTTTGAGCCTTGGATGTTCTTCTACATCAGCGTGGTGCTGGAAGGAAAAGAATGTGTGGACTGGGCGATGATGATCAGGGACAACATTGATGAACAATTCAGAAACCTGAGGAGAACAAAAACATTTTACATGAGCTCGTATGTTATTTATAAGCTAGCTCGAATGACGAAGTATAAGGGGCTGACATACTAGGAGCCGATTGGCTGTGGTTCTGGTCAATTCAAAATTCATGAAGCCTGCAAGCAGTTACATCTGACAAGTACCTCCCACTTCAAAAGAGTGAACGATGCCTTCACTATGCATATCACAAGGACTCTTCAACGAAGAATGCAGCAAAGAATATTTAAAGACGCACAAGAGCTGATTGAAGAGTACGGGTTTTGGTTTACCGAATTCCCGAAGTTCACTTATATAAGGCTATAGGGGTTCCATTCCTATACCTACTGACTGCCAAGATACCCCACAGATAGAATGGTGATGCTTGAAGTGTCTAGGCAACTCATGGCCTATGACAAAATCATAAGGAAGAGAAAGAAAGGAGGATTGCACTTTCCTATTGTTATGGGAAATTCGCTTGAGGAGTGCCCTTCTTTGCGGGCAGCCAAGGAAGCGGAGGATAAATTGCAATTTTATTACCTCACTCTCCACACCAGCCGGCAAGACTTTGATCCTCAAAGGAAGATTGGAATTGTACAAGGTGAAGAATATAGGCACAAGGTTCATTTAGAGGATTTTTGGGCAAATGCAATGGAAGAAGCTGAAATTAGAAGGAGGATGTTCTCTAGATTGCCTTTGAAGTTGATCAGAGAGTGTGAGGTTGTCCAGGTTCTAGATCAAGTAGAGGAAGATGCCAGATTTACTCACCTGGATTATGAATCAATAAAGGATACACCAATCCCATCACTCGATTGGGCAGAGCCGGAAATCACAGACTTAGACACTTTGTCTATGCCTGTCTTAACTTTCACGAGGAGCTGGGTAGATGGGCACGTTCACAGACTTAAGAGAAGATCAATTGCCCTCTCATACAATCTCATGTGCGATCGAAGCCCACCAATGTCAGTAAAGAAGAGGAAACAAATCGCCCAAGCTACAGAGCCACAACGGTAGGAGGAACCAATTCAGCCTAAACCTCAAAGGACAGAGGAGGCATTGCCTACATAGTTGTTGGCTCAATCCTCCAGCATACAGGAAGTTTCAATGTTTGCAAATCAGAGGGTTGGAGAGAATGAAGAGCAAGAAATTGGAGAAGTCAACCAGCCCTTGTCTAGAGAGCCTGATAGTTAGAGCGCCAATGATCCTGAGAGTGCCAACCAACCAGATGAAGGTGAAGAAACGAAAATAGACATTCGCTTGGATCGTGCACTCGAGACAGCCTTTGAGGACGAAGACATTATGGAGCCTGAAGTTCGGGGTCTTGAAGAGGATAGTCAACGTATGAAAATGGATGAGCCTCAGCCAAATGTTGCTGAAGAGGAAGTTCATGGAGTAGAAGCAATAGAGGAGCAGCCGCTTATCATCTATAGCGCTCAACAGAATGTCCCAAATTGGCTCACAAGTGGAATAAGGAGAGATCAGGAGGACGACACTGACCCAACAATTGAGATGGAAGAGCTCCTTAATAGAATAAGTGGGTCACCTAAAAGGAAGAGAGCTAGGAAGTACTCCAAGATAGAAACAAATGAGGCTGGTTCTCGCACTCTCCATGTTGTAGTTCCAAGGGAGGAATGTGATCTAGGTGATGTAATGCCTAAGAATTACACAGTCACTACAATTGAATTAGGGCGTCCCACTGGAACACAAGTTATTGAGGAGGCTGAAAACTCCTTCCAGGCGCTGAAAGATAGGCTGCTTCGAAAAGGAGAGAAATATAAGAGGCTGAAGAGGGAGCATAAGGCGTTGGTTGGGTATGTGCGGCATCTAGCTCAACCGTGTGCTTAGGAGAACCCAACGGTGGAACTTCCAGCTGAGCTTCCACGAGAGTCAATTAGCAGGCTCGAAGAGATGAAGAAGGCCATTCAAGAGGGAGATAAGTGGGTTGGTGTTGTTCGCATTGAGGCTGAGAGATTCATTGTGGATCTGGTCTCCTCTTTTCGGCATGCTTCCAGTATCCTCTCTCGTTTAGAGAACATCGAGCAGGCTTGGAACGATACTCACATATTTCAAGATAAGACTATTCCACGCCTGGCTGCTCTGATGCGCATACCAATGCAGACTTTGGTTGAAGAAGGGGTGATTCAAGCGGGAGATAGATATGATTTTCTTGGCTAGTATTCTGGTGCATTCACTGGACGAGGTTTCTTCGACACAGCAAAGACGGAGTCGGCCAAGATCAGGAAGGCCATGGGAAATATTCAAGAAGGCATCCTCAATACGCTAGAGGTGTTATTCACCAGAAGACTAACGCCCGAGGAGGTGGAAGTAGATGGATTGAAGGTAAAATTGCAGCCGTTCTTCTCAGAGATGAGGGTTTTTGCTCAGATAGACTTTGAAAATATCTCCACATTCTTAGCCATTATTTAGAGCACGCAAGAATCCATTGAGCCTTGGAGAAAATCTTGCATCTGACAGGAGCAGACGATTGCAATCCTTGAGTATCAGCTCAATCTTACTCCGGCGATCTCTGAACATGAAGTTGATGCAGTGTTGGCCCGGTTTGTTGCTTACGCGGTAATAGAGAAGAACAATGGGAATAGGGTCTTGGACGAGAATCTTCTGGAGGAATCTGCTATTTTCGTGCTCATTAATTACGCCACTCCACCTTCTGGCGGTTTTTAGGGCAGAGTCTAGTCTAGGGCTGAAGTGGCTCAATCTGAGCCGTCCATTGTAATTTGATCTTGACCATCCATTGAGATTGACCAGCTATATAAAGGGGACTCCCCTCATTTGTACATTATTAGACTAGAGAATAGACATTCTGATAGAGCATAGAGAGATAGTTTAGAGTTAGCATAGTTTCATTGCATAGCATAATTTGAAGAAGGAAAATTCTCCCTTTGAGAATTTTGTAAGAAATTGTTACGAAGACTATCATAATAAAAGAGTTTCATTGATGGTGAATTTGTCCTTTGTTATGAGCAGTTAGTGAGGTTTCTTCGCCCCTCAAATTCAAGTAGGACATAAGTTAGAGTAATTTTCATTTTTATGCAAGTAGTTAATTGTGGGTGGTTGTGTTTAATTTGAGTGAGCTTCATTTAATCCATACCACTAGCAAGCTTACTGATGGTAAGTTTGCCCAACGTGGTCAACTGGAATACTTTTTAGACTTAACTCCGGTCGAGATTCATGTGTACGTATGCATCGTTTTGATGGTATTTGCATTGTCGAGTCGTGATCTGAACATCTTTCTAATCTCTGCAGCCATTCAATTCAGTTTATTTTTGGTTAGTTTTAGGAAAATTCATAGTTCAACGCTAAATCATTCGTACAAAAAATTCCCTTCTAATCATTAGCTTGGTGTCAACTGCAAACATCCTGAACAACTGTGTAAGTCCCCTTGTGTAAACAGCAAATCACAACGAACCTACTGAGGGTGTTCCAGAGCATTTCAGAACCTTGGAGTTGAACGTGTGATCTTTCTCGCAATCTTAGCGCACAGAATGTAATGACCCCTTCTAGGAGGCATCCTGATTTTTACCTAAGTGACTATTTCATGACACAGAATTGAATAGACCTCTATAAGATTCTCTTTAGACTATTGCCCACTATTTGGCCTTAGGTTGCAAATTATAAATCTTTATGATTGATTGGTACAAGGTATGCAAGCTTACATCACAATATATTAATGATTTTATAAATATATGTAATAATCTGTGGATTATGAATATTTATTCTCTGTTGGAAATATGCATGGATATGAGATAATAATATATCATTCCTACGTCAATATAGAATATCTCATATATCAATATATCATTATATATATTTTATACATCTATATATATCAATACAACCTTACACTTATATACTTTATCCTCTTATCATATATAAACCACTGATTGATATATATATATATATTTACTCCATGTAGATTACTTCATATATCATAAATGTTACTCTATATATTTATATAATATATATAACTATTGTATATTACTTCATAAATCATTGATCACTTTACATATATCTAATCCTATCATAATATAAATTAATCCATAAGTCTGAAACCATAAAATAATTATACTAACTGATAATCTGAAATCATAAACTCTATTATGCTAACTATAGTCTGAAAATCCTAATTATGCTAACTATAATATGAAATTATAATTATTCTGACTGTAACCTGAAATCACAAATTGATATATATACTTATACCAACCCCTAGTGCTGATCACCTTATTCTCTTTCCTTTCTCCAGCCACGGTGGCAGTAGCATATATATTCCTCTTTTTATTCCTCCATTCGATGTCCTCCTTTTTCCTTCCTTATATACTTAAACACAACTTTGGGCTGCTGCTGGGGCCCGCGTTTCACACCTTGTTCCCCTTTTGGAAGGCAGGGAACTTAAACACTGAATATCTTGTAGAAAATCCACAATTCCTCTTGATGCCCCTGCGTTGGATTAAAGAGAATATATTCCTCACCCTCACTATTTCTTTCTCATTTTATACGCTGGAGAAAGATATGCAGTTTCAGGAGGTTCGTGCCTTTTGTACGGAAGGGACGTGATTCTTATTAAGCAGTGATTACTTTTTGCTGATTCATTATTTATTTATGTTTATTTTCATGTTGACTATTGATTATTATATATCTTATATTTTATATATTCAGTCTAATTATTACTTGTTTGTTCATTCTATTTATTAATTTATATTTTAAATTATGATTTGTATTATTGTATTATTGTATTTTACATTTCATTCATAATTTGTATATTATATTTTGAATATTATATTTTGTGTATTTGATAATTCTCATATTTATCATTAATATTATATTTATATTTATAGTATTACCAACAGTAATTATAATTATATTTAAATCGTAATTGCTCATGTTTGGAATTTAACAATTGTTTGTATGTTATTTATTTATTTGTCTTTAGACACTTGAAAGTTTAGTGTTACAATTTCGGGGGACATGACACGGAATTCTTTGATCAAGAGAGAATGGAGTAGCCTTCGGATTACTTTGTTCTGCTGATTGGTGCGGTCATAAAAATCACATCAACATGTACCTTGAAACTATGGCTTAGATACTTTTATCCAACTTGAGCCTTAGGAAATTTTATCTCCCCTTAGAAAATTTTATCCATCATAAGCCAGGCGTCTATTTTGAAATCACAAGCCAAGGCGTAATTCATTTAAAATTTATTTCCCCTAGAAAATATTTAGGATCCCCTGACTTTTTAAAATACCCCCCCTTAGAAAAATATTTCTCAACTTTGTTTACTCATGGGCGCACATGAAGGGATTCATTTAATTTTTAGCACCTCAAAATATTTTCACTAATGTTCATTTTAACCTTTCCAGTCTTGGGCGCATTTGAGGGGTCCTATTTCACATTTCCATGCCTTGGAAATTTTTTATCTTCATCTTGGTGATTTGGGCACATATGACCCCTTGAGTTCTAATTTCTAACGCCTTAGGAGTATTCTCTTAATTTCTTCCCCTAAGGCGCATTTTGGAGGTTGTGCTCTCATTTTTCTTTGCCTTATAAAATATTACAAGCACCTCCTTATCTTGGGCGCATATTGAGGGGTATACTTCCACTTTCAATGCCTTAGAGATTTTCAACCCACCTTGGTCTTGTTTGGGCGCATCTGGATAGGTGTTCTACCATTTCTCATTGCCTTAGAAAAATTCCAACTTCTCCATGATCATGGTGGGCGCATTTAAGAGGGTCTTCTTCCACTTTTCCATCACTTAGAAATTTTCAAGCTCCCTTCTCTTCCAGGGCAATATGAGGGGGTGAACTTCCATTTTTCAAACACTTAGCAAAATTCCAAACCTCCTTACCCCTTGGGCGCATACGAGGGGTCCATCTTCCATTTCAAACACTTAGAAAATTTTCAAGCCACCTTCCTTGCCAAGGGCGCATTCTAGGAGTGCTACTTCCATTTCATGACTTACAAAATTTTCAAGCCTTCACTTCTTGACTTGGGCGCATTTAGGAGGTTATGCTTCCATTTTGATGCCTAGGACAAATTTTTATCTACATCTTGGTGTTTGGGTGCATTTAGCCCATCTTGCTTCTTGTTTCAATGCCTTAGAAATTTTCCTTCAGCTCACCCTTGTTTTCTATTTTAAGTAGTTTTTTGGAGTCTTTGTGTTTTTAATTTATTTTCAACTTCTGAAGACTTCATTCTCGCTTACCTTGACCCTCATGGCATGATCGACCTATTCACACTTGCCTCTCATGCTCACCTGCTATTTTTAGCCCTGTTTTGGAGGTGACTTATTATAAATAGTAAGTATGCAGATTGTGCTCAAATTTTACCAGAAGATTCCTTGAAAGATGCTGAACACAATGGGATACATCAGTTTTTCATTTTTCTCGAGTTTTACCCCTCATTTTAGGCACCAAAGTTGGAAACCCTAATTTCATTTGCATGTGCCTCAACTGACCTTTTTTTGACTCCATTTCTGTTCTGGACTGTTCTGCTCCTGAAATTGAAGATCTGGGACTGTTGGAGTGAACTTGCTAAAAATAGTAAGTTCCTTGAAAGGTGATCAACTAAATGCCGAACTTGGTTGCATGTCATACTGCCCGAGAGGTCTCAAAAAACCCAGAAAAACCCAGAAAACTGGCTTGTATGCGGGGTACTTGCTAAAAATAGAAAGTCATCAACTTGAGTTGCATGTTACATCATTGCGAAGTTCTTGAAAAACCCATAAAGACTATCCTGACATGCACTGGAAAATTATACATGCAAACCCTAAAAATTGCTCCCAAAGGCAAAACTGCTAAAAATCGAAAGTTGTCAGAATTCGCTCAAATTTTGCAGGCAAGTAGCTCAAAGGGTCCTAAACGTGGTGAAGCAGTCAGAATTTCAAAAGTCCCGAGAAAAAGGTCCCAAATTGAGTACTTACTAAAAATATTAAGTTGTCAGAATTCAGTGAAAATTTAATGGGAACCTGCCTGAAGCTTCCTGAACATAGTGCCAAGCTTAGATTTCAATTTGCTCACCTAAATTAACCCCAAACAAGCCTGAAGAATGAAAATCCTAATTTCACAGTCTTAGCCAAAACTTCAACCCAGGCCCAAAGATGGGCACATCCCTGGAAAGACAGAAGGAACCAAGAGAGACAGCTACAAAGCCAAAGCCAAAAGACCCAAACAGAGGAAAAATTATGGGGTGCCCCCATTTTGAATGGGGTGATGTGTTAAAAGGTCACAACACTACCTTGTAAGTTTTTTTGACAAAAGCCAACTTCTTTTTTGTGACAAATGACTTTATAGCTGCCTTCCATGACCCCTATAGGATACAAAAAAAAGAAAATTAAGACAAAACACTTAGGCAAGACAATTTTTGAAATAGGACTTGCAAGTGGGAAAACAACAAAGTTTTTTAGCTGAAACTTGCTACAATATGAAATTTTTGTATGGTTACAACAGTTCTCCTAGGGCTACTTGTGCTAACGGCTTTTTGGGTTACATACAAATGTTTATAAGGTTTTAAATGGGATATGATCTAATGTTATTGCAGATGGATACTTGAAATGTATCCACAATGAAGGATAAAGTATTATGGTTAGCTTTGTTTGCAGGCCTAGGAAAGAAACCGCAGGAGGTTATGGGCAAGTATAATATTGTCATATTGTAGTGACACATATTGGGAATATTAAATGCCCAAATTGAATAACCCACAAATTCCTTCATTGGCTAGCGACATATATTTATGTGTGGTATTTTTCCTGTGGTTCATTCCCTTGAAACATGTAGCTTTGAGCACCTTGAAATATGTAGCTTTGAGCATTTATCTTAACTTTTACGGAGTGGAAGAATAACGAGGATTTACAGGTAATAATCTAGACCCAAGAGACTACAGAGGACAATTACTTGACTTTAAATGCTTCATGGAACAAAAGCCTCATAGTGCTTAAGGGTCAAAAACATTGCTTGGGAATATTAAATGCCCAAATTGAATAACCCACAAATTACTTGAGCATTTATTGGGAATATTAAATGCCCAAATTGAATAACCCACAAATTCCTTCATTGGCTAGCGACATATATTTATGTGTGGTATTTTTCCTGTGGTTCATTCCCTTGAAACATGTAGCTTTGAGCACCTTGAAATATGTAGCTTTGAGCATTTATCTTAACTTTTACAGAGTGGAAGAATAATGAGGATTTACAGGTAATAATCTAGACCCAAGAGACTACAGAGGACAATTACTTGACTTTAAATGCTTCATGGAACAAAAGCCTCATAGTGCTTAAGGGTCAAAAACATTGCTTGGGAATATTAAATGCCCAAATTGAATAACCCACAAATTACTTGAGCATTTATTGGGAATATTAAATGCCCAAATTGAATAACCCACAAATTCCTTCATTGGCTAGCGACATATATTTATGTGTGGTATTTTTCCTGTGGTTCATTCCCTTGAAACATGTAGCTTTGAGCATTTATCTTAACTTTTACAGAGTGGAAGAATAATGAGGATTTACACGTAATAATCTAGACCCAAGAGACTACAGAGGACAATTACTTGACTTTAAATGCTTCATGGAACAAAAGCCTCATAGTGCTTAAGGGTCAAAAACATTGCTTGACACAACATACAATGTAGCCTCGAAGGATGTGTGCAGCTCAAGTGCCATTTTAGTTCTTGCCATGGGTAAGCACTAATAGCTATATAAACCGAGATGAATCCCATGTTCTAATTAATTTTGATCTAAGTACTACCAAATGGTAGAATATAAGGAACTGCAGGATTAAATGGAAATGGCAATGAGCATTTAATATGTTGCATCAATGCATTTATTTGACACACTATTTTTGTGTTAAAGCACCATGAATGGAGTCTTTAGTTTCTTTTTATAATCAGTTTTATTGACTTTTCCTTCTGCCCAATGAATTGAATTACTGGTAGTTTTGCAACCTTGATGAGATTCATCAAGTGGTTACATACTGGTTTATTATGTTTAATATATAGTAATATATGCAATAAAAATAGATTTGTGTTTGCCAAAGTAAAGCTTATTTTGAACTGAGCAAATTTTATAACAACAGAAACTCTTGTTCTTAACATTGATCTTGAATTCAAAATATTGGTTCCTTTTTGGTGAAATGCTGCTTTTATATTTTTCATCTATTGATTATTGTATTCTTGTTTATAAGATTTACTTTTGATTCCATCTCAGTTTCTGTTCTGGTATAGGGAAGCCACTGGTACAATTGTATATATTTTTCACTCAAAATCATTAACTGGAAATTAGGTTTGGATTTGCCCAAATTACTTAATGAATGAAGCCTAGCAGTAAGATGTTCAGCAAAAAATTAAGAAAGTAATATATCTGACTGGTGGTACAGGAATCTCCATGATACTGACATGTATGGTAGCTTGCCTCCAGAGTTTGGCAGCCTTATCAAGATGAAAAATCTGTATGTGTTTCATATTTTATTTAATTTTTCAAAGCCCTTAGTAATTCTGACAATTAGAAACTTGTTAATTATCTTTGAAGACATGTAAAACTGTTGCTGAACAAGTATATGCTCAATATTATAGTTAAAAGTAAAACCTAAAGAGTCGTTATTTTTGCATTGGCTGTTAGCAAATGATAGTAAGCATTTCAAGTCTAACAACTTTTCATTAAACAGGTCACTTCAGGCCAATCTCTTTACTGGGACTGTTCCTCATTCGTGGATTTCTATGGTTAATATTACATTCCTGTATGCTACATAAAAATTGGAAACAAGCCCTTCTGACCAGCAATTCTAAATTTTATTTTCTTTATATCAATAAAAAGTATTCAAATTACATAATGAACTGTTAGAATGATGCAAATTCTGCCATATTTCTATGCTTTTTTCCATTTCATTTGATATCTTTCAACTTAAAATTGATCATACTGACATTGCAGAAATCTTTTTGATAACCGACTTAGTGGAACCTTTCCTACCTGGCTTTCAAGATTCAGTACGAGAATGTGAGCATTTTGGAAACCTTCAACTCTAACACTTGATTTGTGAAATTATCACAAAGATATTAATTAGACCCTCAAAGATGTGGTGTATTGTATTATATATTTTCTATGCCTTAAGTTCTGAATGCTGACGTTCGGTGTCTATTCTATGTGACCCTTAGAAATTTACGCTGCAACTACTTCTTTGGGCCAAGTCCAAGAGGCTTTCCTGAGAAAGCGTAAGCTACAATACTCTTTAATTTCATCATGTCCATGCTATTATAATCTTCAAGTTTTAACTAGACAAATACTCTTTGCTGTAATTTATGTTGGAAATCAAGCTACAGATATTAATGCCCATGTTGCCATTCTCAATTGTTACTTTAATGCCTTATTTAAAAATCCAATGATAAACTGATTCCTCTGAGAGAATATAAAGGTATTTCTACTGAAGGAACTTCAAATTTTTAGTTTTTCAGGAAATTGTCTGGATTCTGACCTGGATGGTCATAAATGCTTGGGCTCACCCAGTTGTGTTTCCTTTTATTCTCAACCTGAAAATGGTATGCATTGTTCCTTGCTGCTATGCCCATGATGAGAAAATAAATATCAACAAACCTTGCATTCTTCTCAAACTTAAAAGTAACCTTCACTTAAATTTTTAAACTTGATGTAGCCCATAGTTTACAATGTTTAAGAGTTATTTGGGCTGTATTCTGTTCATTCATGTATTCTATGTTCTTCATTTGTCTAAACGGATCATACATTTGTTAATGAAAATGAAGCTCAATCTGGATACCGTCTTCAACATCCCAAACAGAGGCAGACAAGGATTGCCTTAGGGGCTTCTTTATCTGGTATTTTGTTTCTTGTGATTCTTGTTGTGACATTTTATGCATTGAAGAGGAAAATCAAGCAGGCAGGAAGCTCAGAAGTGCTCCTTATTAGTACCCAGCCAAGCACAGGTGGTCCCTTGTTGAAATTATATATTTCTTTTTGAATTATAGAATGAATTTCTAGTTTGTTTTCTGGTTTTTTAAAATAATTTATGCATCCTTAAGAAGCAAAGCATATGCATACTTATTATTTGTACCACTTTACATTCTCTATGGGATGAAATAGATACTTTGGGAAGTGATAATACTGAGCCATGGGAGGTCCCAAGTGGAATACGAAGATTTAGTCTGGATGAGATTGTAAGAGCGACACAAGGCTTTAATAAGACCAATGAAATTGGCTTTGGAGGATTTGGTAAGGTCTACAAAGGTTATCTTGACAATGGATGCATGGTGGCCATCAAAAGGGCATCCCCTTCCAGCATTCAAGGACACAAAGAGTTTCAGAATGAAATTGTCATTCTTAGTAGATTACATCACCGCTGTCTTGTGAAGCTTGAAGGGTTCTGTGCGGAAGGCATGGAGCAGGTTTGTCTTCTTTTACCTGAAGTGCTATGTTTTCTTGTCTACATCTGAGGATGAAATCATCTTAAACATACATCACCATAATCACTGTTCTGTGTAATTATAAAATATTTCTTCCTAGATTGACACAGCTGGTTCACTTTTGGGTTCTATCATTATTCACTGCTGCTATTGCTCATTGATCTATATGTGTATCTTGCAGATTCTGGTGTACGAGTTCATGAAAAATGGCAATTTGAACAATTTGATATCAAGTATGGTTACATGATTCCTTGAGCTGCATTTCTTTTTTATTGACATTTAAGATTATGTATTGGTGTATTATACCTTGCATTGCTTCATTATGTCAAATATATAAATTTCCTGGGGAGCATCAGAAAAGTATTTCACATCATCTGCCAGCAAACTAATGTTTATAGAATTACCACTTATAGAATATACTGCTTGATAAGATTTATGTGTAACCACAAGACCATTAGTTGTACAAATACTGGGAAAAAATCATGATAAAGTCTTCAATGCTCTTGGTTATCATGACAGGTTGGTCATTTGTCAGAGCCAAAGGTTACATAAGATTCAGAGCCACTAGTAACTCGGTTAGCATCAATCCCAAGAACACACATGCTATTCACATGTATATGGGGTACATCAAATTTGAATCCACCAATAAGTCAATTAGCATCCACCCCAAGCACACTCATGCTATTCACAAGTAAATGGGGCACATAAGACTTGAATCCACCAATAACTCAGTTAGCATCCATTCCAAGCACACTCATGCTATTTGTTGGCATTTCAATTAGCACCTTTGGAGTGCTTATTGGAAACGGGCAACTATGCACAGTGCGTGATGACTGCTCTTCAAATTATGGAGGGGAAGCTCCCTCTTGTTTGTTGATGTTTGCATAAAAGTAAAACAGACTAAGTGTTCCTATCATTTTTACTCAGCAGGTAGGGCACAAGGGTGCATAAACACAATGTGTTGCCGCTAAGGTTTTCTTTGGTTTCTGCAGATCTTAACTACAACTAAACTAGCTTTTAATCTATCCGATCACCTCAAGGTAAACAGAGCATGAGGGCATAGGAGTGAGAATGGATTGGTTGTATCACTTGGGATGACCGTCTCTCAGAATGCATTTGAGGCTCCAAACTCTCAGATTTACGTTGGAATAGGATCTTATGCAAGCAATCACTCTTATGGTAAGATGAATCTAGAAGACTTGCCAAGGAGGAGGAACCCCTGTCTGAGGTATAGGCTAGGATACAACTCACTAGAAACAACAAAGGACGATGATTTGGCTAACATGATTTCTGAGGAGGTAGCGACACCTGCCCAAAGTGTAGGCTGAAAAGCAGATCATTATACAACATCAAACGACAATCATTAACAACAAAATACCCAAGGAGGTGATGGCACCTGTCCAAGGGGGAGATTGAAACAATAGATTGTAAGAACAAGATGTTGAAAGAACTCGAATCTTAAGATCAAATTGCATGTGCCCTTTGATTTCTTTCTTCAAACTTTCTCAACAAATTACAAAGTTTTGGGATAGCACAGGTATGAAATCATACACAATTGCTTATCAAACCAAACAACTCTCATCTAAGAGTGAACAAATATGAACTTGCAAGCTTGTTGGCAACAATGGCGCAACAATTATGCGTAGTAAATAAAGGTTACAAAATAATGAGCAAAGGCTCTTATTTATAGAAACACAAAGGAGTAGGAAAACCTAAAATATCCTTGAGTTAACAACTAGTTCTTGCCAATCAACAAGATTTATTCCTATGTCTAAAAGTAGGTGAGCAAGCAGTTAACTGGAAATCTACTTCAGTTAATTGAAACTAAACTAAAAGTGAACTTTTAATTACAAAATTTTCCTCCAAAATAGAGATCCACAATTACTGGAGATCTGAGATAGACATCCATAATTGGTGGGATCTGACATGCATGATCAATGGGATAGTGAGTTAACTTGGAATGAGGCATCAAGTTAACTCCTGTTGCCATTAATGCTATTTTGAAGGGTAGGATGTCCTAAGTGGGTGATTTACACCTCACCACCTCTAGCCAACAGTTCTTCTATCCAATCGTTGACTTCTTCTGCCTCTGGACAATCAATGCTCTACAGGATGATGATGCGGCGTTTCGGCATCTCTTTACCATTCGCAAGCTGCCGCTGATATTCTATACACTTTGCAACTGCGTCATCCAGCTTGGTGGACATGGCTGCAACCTTACTCAACTTGCAACCAGCAGGGTCATCGTAAAAAATGCCATGAATGACATCCTGGAATTGTTTCTGCACTGCGCCTAGCTCAATGTATGCACCTCCCTCGTGTTGATAAAGGCAAGGGATAGATATTACCAACATTCTTGCAAAGTTGATAACTCTTGCCACGATCTGTTGGTACTCGATCAATTCCATAGAATTCGTATCATAGGCTTTCACCTTGTATGCTAGCTATTCTTTCCAAGCAAAATGATGTCGCTTGTTCTCTACAGTGGTAATTGATTGGTATGCCATTTGTAAATCAGAGACCGTGATCTCATCCCTAGGCCTCTTCTCTGCTGCCTTTTGCTCTGACTATTGACTCTCTACGTGGAGTTCATGAGCTCTGTTCCCCAATCTGGTATAGTTTTTCCAGTATACACTGTCCTTCGACGACAAATTCTTCCACTTGATTCCTCGAGTGTTTTCCATATAAGATCAACTTGTGATGATTTTGCTCTGCAGGAAGGTCTAGCATCTCTTGTGGCAAAGCAGAGATGTTTGGCGTACCGTGCATCAAGCTAGATATGTACAGTCTCAACTATTGGTTTTCAGCCTTAAAGGCTGCTTTGTCTCTGCCGTCCTTAGCCATTCTTTCTTGAACACTCATTGATGCAATTCGAAGAAGATTTGCCTCCACTTGACGAGTGGTCTTGTCAAGGTTGACCTTTGACAATGTGAAGTCATCAACCTCTACCTCGTGTGCATTCTTGTCCTCAAGTGGCGCAGTTGTCTCTATGACAACTTCATTGTCATCATCCATTTCTACGTGGACCTGCTTCTTCAGCTTCTTCACTGGCACATCCTGAGGGATGTCATCGAATTCTGTGAAGTCCAACTGGTAGGATGGCCTTTCTCTCATCCTTCCTAGTAGTCTCTCAAGCCAAGATGAATCCTAACTAGTCTGGTTGGGAGGAGGAACGTTAGGCCCTTGAATGCGTGACGAATGAGATTGTGCTGCAGTATCTTGTGGTGGAGAGTCCAAGTCAATGGGGATTGGTGACTGATGCAATGGTGGTGAAGTAGGAGGTTCTATTTCCACTACTAGCACTATATCAGCTGCAACTGCTTCCATCATTGGCGCTGTCTCGACTGTGATTGTCTCAATCATTGGCTCAACTGTAGTTGTTTCCATGACTGTCTCAGGTATGATTGTGGTTGTCTCCACGTGTACCTCTTGCTGATTTGCATCAACAATTTGTATTCTTCCCCTTGTGTGCCTTGACATTCTCATTCCTTTGGGAGGGTTACTCCATTGCTTCTGTCTAGGCTTCTTCCTTGATGTGGAAGGTAGTGAAGGATGAACCGATGGCGGCTCTGTGCGGGGAATTACTACCTTCCTTGTCTTCTTGCTGTCCAAGTAGAGTTGGCTGTTTCTTACAACCCTACTTGTCCTTTCCTCTATAGACGTACTTTCCTTGGCATAATAATCCACTTTCCAAGTGGTTGTGAGTCCACCTAATATACGAAGAATTTAGGTAGAACAACCTCCCTATCATCATTAGATAGGCCTTCCACATCCTCTAACATGAAGTCAACAATTTGTGGAAGCCTAAACAAGTTGTAGTTCCATCTTCGTACATTGAACTCATCTTCATAGTTGACCAAATAGTCCTCCATGGAAGACTCGTGTGAAGATTGTTGCTCAAGGTGTGCTGCATAGTGACCCCATGGATCATACGATCGTCTCTCGATGAGCTACTTGAGATTGAGTCTCACCATTTCATGGTCTATGGTCTTGGCATCGGCCGCTGTCTTGCACTTGTATAGTCCCATCTCGAAAGGAAAGTTCATAGCCGTTTTGCGCTTGAGGCGTAGATGAGAATGGACTTCGGACAATTGCTGCTAGCATTCCATGAAAACCACCCTATCTGAAGGATAGTGGAGCAACATGGTAGGATGATTGCTGTATCCATATACGTGTATGTAGGTGAAGGTAGGGAATTGGATGAACCAATCCGCCCAATCCACCATTGCCTCCTTGTGGGGGTTTGGGGGCAGTGCCCCTCGCAGGGTCCGAGGGCAACGCCCTCGCCGCCAAGGCCAATTTAAGACTTCTGAAACCACACCGAACTACATCACGCACCTCATTTTCATGATTTTTTAAGAGGCAAGAAACAATGTTGAGAAAGCCAAAAATTACAGACTTTGCACTATCCGCCAACGAACGAGGTTGTTCGATGATCGATTGCCATACTATGTGGTCTTCATAACGCCGTACAAATTTGTGTCTGCTTTTCATAATGCTTTCATTCAAACCATCAACTGTACGAGGTATGGATTTCCTTCTCATCGCTGCTCTGTTTGCTTTTGTTGTACGGGTCCAAATTCGACATACAGTCTTCACCTTGCAATTTAGTATATTTCTTTCTCCCTTTTTTGAATGTCGTACAAACCTTTGTTCAATGCCTTCTAATTCTCGTGCGGCCTTCAATTGTATGATTCTGATTGCTGATTCCACATATGTGCTCCCAACTTCGTCGTACAATGGTCGTACGACGTTGCCTACTTCTCTTGTATGGTCTTCTTGCTGGCTTCATATGGGCCTTCCGAAAATGTTCAAGCTTTGTTGTGTGATGAATTGAAAATCACCTTCGCTTGGTCTTGTTCGCACCTTCCATACGAGTTTGTTCTTCTATCACATACGACTGTATGCTGTATGTTTGTCCTTCGTATCGTTTTGTACTTGCCAATTCATGTGATCTCAATATGTCTACTCCAAATGACCTCAATCTGTTTGCTCTATACCATACGACCTGATATTCATATACTTGAATGTAGTATGTTATCTCATGTCTTCCTTGAGCGTAAGGATTGCACTTTGTTGATGATTATAGCAGCATCGTGCGATTCCTTCCAGCCCAGATCACTTGGAGAGAACAATTAAATGTTAGCTGTCGGCTATTTAATTGTTATATGCAATTTCCTTGAAGAGGCACTTCATTTGATAAATAATGATTAAATGTATTTAATGAAGTGATACAAATTATTGGGGAGGCGCAATTCTAAGGAGGCCGACTTCTTGATTATTAATTGTCATATTTGTTGATCAAGGCCGACATGCTATGTTTGGAGAGTCATGTCTCTCCCTTCATGTTGTATATATATTCATTTGTTTGGTCATTGTTTATCATCAATATTCAGCATTCAGTTCATTCCATTATCACTTGTCTCAAGTGCGAATTCATTATAGGAGTAGTGTGACTTCATCATATGTGCAGTGCGATTTTGATAAAGACTTCAGTTCTGTGTTAGCAGATTATATGTGATAAGATCTGTGATTGCATCATCTGTTGGTGCATTATTTTGACCCTCTTATTGGCCTCATTTGTACAAGTGTTTCTCTTCAAGAATTATTATATAAGAGATATATTAGTGTTGGGTTTTTCTCCCTCAAGAGGAGGGTTTTCCCAGGGTATCTGCTATGTCTTGTGTTGATTTTTGAATTAATTTTCTGTGCATTTAATCTGATCTCTCAATTTAACATGGTATAAGAGCGGGTTTGAGAAGATCGTGATCAGATTTGTCATTACAGCGATACTCTATTCTCTTCTTGATATTTATTTGTCTATCTCTATCTTAGTGAAGATGGTGAACTGTTTGAAGATTGAGGATAGACTCGAGGGAGCATCCAACTATACATCATGGAGGTTTATAATCATGCTCACATTGGAAGAGAATGATTTGGCTGAGTTTGTGGAAACCAAAGTTCCTGAAGCAAAAGAGGAAGAAGAGAAGTTGCAATGGAGGAAGAAAGACATCAAGGCGAAGAAGTTGTTGGTTGATTCTGTCAAAGACCATATTGCTCCGATTGTCTCCAAGTTGAAGACGACAAGGGATATGTTCAAAACATTGGAGGAGATGTACGAAATCAAGAACACAAGTCGAGCACTTGCACTGAAGCAACAACTACACCATGTGAAGATGGTGAAAGGAGAAACAGTGATTGCCTATTTCATGAGGATTTCAGAATTGAGAGATCAACTCTCTACAATTGGTCATGTGGTTGATGATAAAGACTTGACGATGATGGTTTTCCATTATCATGGGAGTCCTACATTCAAGGAATCAGTGCAAGATCCAAACTTCCTAAGTTTGATCGCTTGAGGGCCGATTGCATTCAAGAAGAGTCAAGGTTGATGGCTAGAGGCGTTGGTCAAAGTTCATCCAATGAAGATATTCATGTTCTCACCTCCCAAACTTCGAAGAAGAAAGGAAAAGATGGAAATAAAGGATTCTTCAAGAGGAATTGAGATAAGGGAAATGATAGTGCTCCCCCTTCCAAGAAAAAGAGAGACTTGTCCAAGATTCAATGCTTTAGGTGTGATAAGTTTGGCCACTTTGCTAAGCATTGTCCAACTAGACCTAAGCAACAAGTCACTGTTGCAGATGTTGATGATGCTTCTCCGTAGAAGGATACATGTGAATATTTATTCTACTCGGCATTGTCAAGCAATGTGCCTACAGACACCAAAACTTGGCTGATCGACAGTGGAGCTTCTCGACACATCACAGGTTTTAAGGAGCACTTATCAAGCTTGGTGGAGGAGTCTTCAGAACAAGTCATTATTGGAGATGATGCAAGCTACTTCGTGAAAGGGATTGGGACTTCTACTCTTCATTTGGATTCCGGCATCACACTTCTGTTGAGCAATGTTCTTTATATTCCAGGAATCAAGCACATTCTCATTTCAATTTCAGCCCTAGAAGATAAAGGATATCAAGTCGCCTTCTCTGAAGGCAAAGTACTTTTGTGGATGGAGAATTCTAGCTTCAAAGATGCTCAAGTAATTGGAGTTAGACATGAAAGTCTCTATAGACTTTGTACGTGTCCACTGCAAGCATTAATTCACGATTCTTCAAGTTTATGTGATCTTTGGCATTGAAGATTGGCTCACCTTCACTTTCGAGCCTTACCTATCATGGAGAAGATGGTTACGGGTCTTCCTAAGTTCAATCAGGAGCATGAAGGAACTTGCAAGGATTGTGCATTGGGTAAGAATACAAAAGCTCCTTTCCATAGTAGAGAAAATAGATCTAAGTGTATTTTAGACCTTATTCATTTTGATTTATGTGGACCTATGTTTGTTTCGTCTTAGAGTGGATTTTTGTATTATGTTCTGTTTATTGATGACCACTCTAGAAAGACTTGGATTTATTTTTTGAAAACTAAAGAGTTTGAGTAAGTGTTAGGAAGGTTTAAGGAGTTTCAAGCCTTAGTAGAGAATCTTTCTGGTAAAAGAATCAAGGTCCTCGGATCAGATAATGGTGGAGAATACACCTCTGGCAGCTTTAGGGATTTTTGTATTGATGTAGGGATTAAGAGGGAGTTTTGTGTCGCCTATAATCCTCAATAGAATGGTATTGCAGAAAGAAAGAACAGGACGATCATGGAAGCAGCAAAAGCCATGATCTATGACCGAGATTTGCAAACCTTCTTATGGGCAAAAGCTTCTAGGACTAGTGTAAATGCTCAGAATAGAAGTCCTCACAAGATCTTGGAGAATATGACTCCAGAAGAAGCCTTTACAGGGAAGAAGCCTGAGGTTAGTCATTTGAGGATCTTTGGATGCCCTATCTATATTCATGTTCTGTAATGTTCCCTTCCTAGGCAGCACAGTTGGTTCAGGGGTTAGCCTATCATTTAGACCCTCGTAGGCTGACATATGTGTTTAGAGGGTTAGTTTGGCAGTTATCCAGCGTTTGGGGACACTACTCCATCAGTTGATTCAGGTTTTGGGCCTTGGCAGAGACTTATAGAGTCAGTTTCAAGCACTTACTATTTATAGTAAGTCAGGCAGGCAGGAGTTGCTATTTTTGGCAGGGCACCTGGTTCAGTTGGTCAGCTCAGTTTTGATCCTGTTTGATGATTTGATGAGAAGACAGTGATTATTGAGGCAGTTGATAATTATTAAAAGTTTATTAATTTGACTTTATAATATAAAGTCACTTTAATGAAAAATTAAAGTAATTATTTAATGGTAAATTATAAAGTATTAAGACTTTATAAAAAAGAGGTAAATAATATTAAATGAGTATTTTATTACTCATCAAAAAGGGACACCATTATTTAATTGTTTTGCAAAAGTCAACAAAGGGCGATTTAATTAATATTTTTAATGCTCATTAATTGCTTTTTGAGAAGGGGTCGAGTTATTGAGAAGAGCTATATATTTCACAAAGACAAATCGAACTCATCCATTCATGATTATTCTAATTTGTCTATTTTTCTCTCTGAGAGCATTGGGGTTTGTGAAACAAGGGTTTCTGCAAATCATTGGATTTTGGAGAACGTTCCCTCTTCAGAATCAGACAAACTGAGACTGTGAGATACCAGTTGAAGCTTGTCAGTTGAGTGGCTTCACTCAGAAGTCATACAGAGCTTATTGTGAAGATTTTCATCAAGGTTTTGGATCAATTTTCTTCAGAAGGGTATTTGACTATAGTGGCTATACATTATCATCCATCTGGCAATCTATACGAGGCCGTATGGATTTATCATTGCTGGTTTGAGGCCGTACTGTACCAGTATTCAGGTGTGTGAAGTAGAAAAGAGAAACGCCTTTGTCTTTTTGCCTCTATCCATTCCAGATTGGTAGCCTTGCTTCCCAGTGGTATTTGGCATCTTCTTGCCTGAGGAAAAGGTTGCATTTCATGTTATATTGATGTTCTTCAGTTGTGTGCCTTGCTGCAAATAATAATCAGGTTTTTCATTAAGTTTTCAGTTGCCTTTTACATTGCATGTATTGCCTTTTTATTTGTAATAGTTCAATTGAATTAAAGAAGGATTTCTCTATACAAAATCATAGATTTATCGTTGTGTCTAGCATTCTACAAATTTATTGCATTTTTTTTCGAAATTGCACCAATTACTTCTTATTGCAAAAAAACTTCAAAAAAGTCAAAAACTACAAAACAAACAAAAAAATTGCATTCACAGTCAGAAGTTTTGGGTTGAGAGACACCTGGTCTCTTACAGTGGTATCAGAGCACAGTTTTCCTGCCATCCTGTGCTTTTTCAGTTAGATGTGTGCTTTTTCGATGCTCTTTCATGAGTAGAGACATTATCTTCTACAGTAAGGGTAGAGGAATAGGCATAATTGAGGATTGGATAGGTCTGCCTATTCCTGAAGGTGAGACAGTATCAGGGGTTCTGGGTATTCACAGATCCAGTTGCAATAGCAGTGAGAACAGTGTCACTACACTAATGGTAGATCGTGAGATTTCGATAGAGGTACATAGGGATCCAGGGAAAGAGCATGCCGGAGGTGAGATTTTTGATGATGAGTTCATGCGCAGGCATGATAATATGATGGACATGATGTCTCAGTTGATGGGCACGATGAGGCAGTATACTCCGCTTCAGCAACTCTACTTTCAGATAGGACAGACGAGGGGGACTGCAGGCGTAGACCAACCACTGGTGTCAGTACAGCGACAGTCGTCACCTATCTTGCATGAGCGTAGGCCGGGACAACCTACATTTATATCTAGAGAGGCACCTTCGACGCCGGAGGCAGAGCATCAGGGTCACCGGCGTGAGTTTCATCCACATCATGGCATGTCGGTGGCAGATGTGACTAGATTCTTTGGAGAGTACTTGACATTGGCACCTGAGATCAGTCATTCTTTGTCTTTTCATGAGTTTATGGATGTGCATAAACCCAGAGGGGGATGTAGATTTGACCATAGAGCTCCTCAACACCAGCAGCCACAGCCACAGGTGAATAGGGATCTTTAGAATGCAGTCAGCAAGATTATCTTGCCTTACTTTGATGGCTCAGATAAGAGTTCAGCGAGGTCTTGGGTACAAAAGTTAGACAATTACCTATCATTGAGACCTATGCAGGAGGACGAGGCCATTAAGTTTGTTACACTGCATCTTGATGGGTTGGCTCATGACTGGTGGCATCACGACATGTACACACTTGGTAATCACACAGTTACAACCTACTAGGAGTTCATGAGTAGGCTCATAGAGTGCTTTGACAAAAAGGATCCAGAACTTTATTTCAGGGAGCTAGCTCAGCTCCGACAGACAGGCAGTTTGGATTCTTACATCGGTGAATTCCAGAGGGTTGCAGTCATGGTGACAGGTATTTCAGAGGGAAGACTTGTCATTCTTTTCATCGAGGGATTGTTTGAGCCGATGAGAGGTTGGGTCAAGGCATTTGATCCTCCTACTCTTCAGGAGGCCATGAGGAAGGCACACAGTATGGAGCTTGCAACAACTCGCAGCAAGTTCTTAGGCTCAACACCTTATACGAGGCCTAATAGATGATTTGACAGGAATAGATCATTTGACAGGAAGAAGAATCCACCTGATCCTAAGAAATTGATTGATTGCCTTATCCTCTGGGACTTTGACGCTATCCACGATGATAATCTGCTTGCTCAACTCTCTGTCACCATCCCTGATCACTCCCATGCATACTTTGACCTCTTCAGTTGCCTTTTTGAAACTAGTTGTCATCACTGAGATGTGATCCATCGTAGATGCCACAGGGTCTTGTTGATGTGTTTTTCATGACCGCACCAACACAGAATAAAGTTATCAACGACGACTCTATCCTCTCTTGAACAAAATCTCCTGCATGCTAAGATTGCTAGAAAGATCATGCATTCAATCCCAAGGTTCCTTCATGCAGTGGATAGTCTCAGTTGGCTTGATGTGATTTGCTGGTATTTCAAGGGGACTTACGGAATTGTTCAACAGCAGAGAAAGGGATTTTCACAGTTCGACAGATTTGTCAACGAAGCACGGGTTTCCTATACTAGCCAGAAAATATTGAATTGAAATGGTTGCAAGGATAAGAAGGCTCAAATCTACTCTAAGGCGTGGGACATGGCAATCAACTCTCGAAACTTCAACCAGGCTC
The DNA here is from genome assembly GCA_007258455.2 of Sequoia sempervirens. Taxonomy (NCBI): domain Eukaryota; kingdom Viridiplantae; phylum Streptophyta; class Pinopsida; order Cupressales; family Cupressaceae; genus Sequoia; species Sequoia sempervirens. The sequence goes on from VDFB02058242.1 coordinate 382,378,934, forward strand.
TGCTTTGCCTCACTTCGGACAGCTTCCACAGAACTGGTGCAATCTTCAAAGGAGTAGCTCAAGGTGTTCTGATCACAACTTAGCATGAAAATACCATCACAACGACGCATATAAATATACAAATTATGATCGAAGTTAAGTACACGATATTCCAGTTGACCACACAAGGCGCACCCACCATCAGTGAGCTTGCTAGTGGTATGGATAAGCGAAGCTTGCTCAAATTAAACACCACATTGCACAGTTACTATCTACTACTTGCATGAAATGAAACTTATGCTACTTTAAGATTCTATTTGAATCGGAAGGACGAAGAAATCTTGCTAGCTGCGCACAACAAAAGATGAAATCATCATCAATGGAAACTCTTTTTATTGAGAGAGTGTTCACAACTTCTTACAAAACATTCAATGACAAATTTTTCCTTCCTCTCCAATCTACACTATCAATCTATACTAAGCTATCTCTAAGTTGTCTCTCTATCTTCCTATCTCTAAGCTAATCTAATGTCTACTCTAATCTCTACTGAGGTACAAATGAGGGGTGATGCCCCTTTTATAGTTGGCCCAGTCCAATGGATGACTCATATTACAATCAGATGGATGGCCCAAATTGTGCCACCTCAGCCCTAACCCTAAAAAGAAGAGTGGAGTAATAAATGAAAAATTAATGTCCACCATCCTCTAGAAGATTCCTGTTCATAGACGCGTTCGCACTGTTCCTTATCCGGCTGCAAATTGGATGAGTGTGGCCAATACTGCTTCAATTTCTGGTACGGTAGGCACATTCTTGATCTGACTCCAAGGCGACAACTTCTTTCTTGTGCTTGATGATGATTCTCTTGTCAACTGACATTCTCTAACTCTGAACTGCATGAGGTTAATTATTTCTCCACCCCCTGATCCTGAAGGATCTTCTTATCTTGGACTAGAGCATTTCATCCTCGCTACTTACCTCTCTGAATTGAGTGCATATTAGGTTATTCCAACACTTAGCCATTTCTTGCAACTTTTCTTCTTTCATGTTTTGGGTGCAACTGAGATCTCGTGGAAGAGCTTGAAACACATAACTTTATCTCCCTTCGAAGGTTGTAATATCATCTTGGATTACTTGCTTCATCACTTCAAGTCATCGTGCTCTGGTCCTGGCGTTCATCCTGCAAAACAGATAAAGAGAAGGGCATTAGAACGCTTTATAGTATAAATTCATTTCACTTACCTAATCCTGACATTTTGATTTCCAAGGCCTGATTGGCCTCATTCATCATTTTCTCCTGCAGGCTTTCTTTACAACCTTTCATCATGGGCGCATATCATCCTGATATTCGAGTTTCACTTCATCTCCAAATTCTTTATGCCTTAGCCAAATTTCCATCTTGTACTCTGCTTCCTGTGTACCTTGAAGTTGTGCCTTAGAAACATTATCCAACTTGACGGCACGTCTTGAAGGGTGTTGCTTGATTTCCTCTGCCTCAAAAAGTTCTCCAACCAATATGATACCCCCTCTATTGCCTTAGCCAATTTTCTAGCCCATCTGCTTTAGAAATAATTTATTTTCCTTAGGAAATTCTATCATCCAGGTGCCCGAATAAATATCTTCACTTTAGAATCTCCAGAGAAGTGTAGAAGACTTTAAAATCCATCCCTTGTCAAAAATATCTAGTACCCAGAAGAAAATTCCCTTCAGAAAGCATCAAATTCATGTGTCTAGAAACGAAGGGGTACTTTTAATTTTTTGATTTTTTAACCTTAGAAAAATATTTTCCATCAAATTTATTCACATTCATCACCTCTGGGCCCATTTCTTCCCCTGCCTTGCCTTAGGAAATTTTATCACCTCCCAGCCAACTTGGGCGCATATAGGGGTCTCTACTTCCAATTTTCAACAATTAGAACATTTTCCGATTCCTCCACAAATCAAGGCGCATATAGAGGTAACTACTTCAAGTTTTTCAGACTTGGGCAATTTTTAACTCATCCTCTCCAGATTTAGGCGCATTTGACTAGGGAGCTTCCATTTTACCATCACTTAGGCGTTTTTCTTCATTACACTATCTTGGGCACATATGGGGAGTCCTGCTGACATCTTCAAGACTTAGAATATTTTCTCATCTTCCCCTTTAGCTAAGGTGCATATAGAGGTGTCTACTTCAAGTTTTGAATGCCTTAGAATATTTTCTAGTCTTCTCAACTTCTTAGGCGCATATAGAGGTCCTTCAAGTTTAAAACGCTTAGAATATATATATTTTTTAAAACTCACCCCTTCAGTCAAAGGCGCATTCAGGGGTGTCTTCCTTCAAATTTATGACACTTAAAAACTTTTCCAACTCACCCCTTCAGTCAAAGGCGCATTCAAGGGGTCTTCCATCAAATTTTCTATACTTAGATGCTTTTTTAAGCTTCCTCCAAGTCAAAGGCGCATTCAAGGGTGTCTACTTCAAATTTTCCATACTTAGATAAATTTTGGACTTCCTTCAAGCTTGCAAGGGCGCATATGAGGTGGTCAGCTTCAAGTTTACATGCCTTAGAATATTTCCAAGTCCCCCCTTCTTCTCAAGGCGCATTTGGGGTAGGGAGCTTCAAATTTGCCATACTTAGTAAAATTTGAAGTGTCTTCAAGCTTGTAAGGGTGCATTTTAGAGGGTGGACTTCTAATTTGTGATACTTAGAAAATTTTAAGCCTCTTCTTCTTCTCAAGGTGCATTTGGAGGCCTGAGCTTCAGGTTTGCATGACTTAGAAACTTTTCTTACCCCTCAAGTTCTTGTGGGCATACAAGGGGTCTTACTTCAAGTTTTGGATACTTAGAGAAAATTTCAACTCCCATCCTTGCTTAGGGCGCATATGAGGGGGTCAACTTCAAGTTTGAAGTACTTAGTAAGATTTCCATGCCATTTCTTGCTTCAAGGGCGCATATGAGGGTCCCTGCTTCAAATTTTGAGGACTTAACCAAATTTTCACTTCAGCCTCTCGAGCTAAGGTGCATTTGGCATGCTGGACTTCAAATTTCTCAGACTTAGTGAATTTTCATGGCTCTTCAAGCTTCTGGGGCGGATTCGAGGGTGTCAAGCTTTCATTTTGCCAAACTTAGATGAATTTTCCAGCTTTCGTCTGATTTAAAGTGAATTGTTCATGATGCCCTTAGCTTGCCCTAACCTGCTATTTTTAGAAAGTTTTTCAATTTTTGTATTTCAAGCTGATTTCTAGCTCCAGAAGGCTTGATTTTCACTTTGCTTCGAACCTCATGACGTGATTGAGCCTCTGGCCCCTGATGTTGACATGCCTTCGCTATTTTTAGCAACTTACTAAAAATAGTAACTGTTCATAATGAGCTCAAATTTTATGTGTAAACTGCCTGAAAGATGTTGATCGCGACCGGATGCTGCTTCTGTGTGACTGCTGTGTTTCGCCCTACCTTTTAGGAAACCCTAATTCCTCTGCATGGACATGCTAAAAATAGTAAATGCTTGATTTTCGAACTTCTGCGACTCCGTTTGATCTGAAATTCGCTCCATGGGGTCCTCATCACCTGTTTGACTTGTTCATATTGGTGCCTCGCGCTGACCTGCGATTTATAGCATGTATCTGGAGGTGGTTTACTATTTATAGCAACTGCTTGATTTGAAGACTTCCACAACTCCGTTTATCTTGAAATTTGAATGACATGACCCTCATCGGTAGACTTGCCCATTCACACCGGCGCTTGATGCTGACTTACTATTTATAGCCTGTTTCAGATGTGGTTTACTATAAATAGTAAGTGCTTTGATTGCCTTCAAATTTTATCGGTGGACTCCTTGAAAGATGTTGATTGCGATGGGATACACTGGTTTTCGGAAATTTTGGCGTTTGACCCCTCATTTTGGGTCCCGAAGCTGGAAACCCTAATTTGACTTGCATGTTGCTCAAATGGTCTCCGTTTGACCTCGTTCCTGTTGCATGTCACTGTGTCTGTGATTCTGAAGTGCTGGGCAGCTGCCGAAGTGACCTTGCTAAAAATAGTAAGTATTTGAAAAAGTGACCAATCAGTTGCCGGATGAGTTTGCATGTCACACTGCCCGAGAGATCTCAAGAAACCCAAAAACACCCAGAAAAACTATCAACATGCGAGCACTGGCTAAAAATAGCAAGACCCAAAAAAGTGATCAACTCTGCTTGCATGTGACCTCGTTGCGAAGCTCTTGGAAAACCCAGAAAGATTATCTAGACATGCGTTGAGAAATGTTGCATGCAAACCCTAAAAATAGCCACTGAAGCCTGAATCATTGAAAGTCATCATCTCGTTTTGCATGCTATATCATTGCAAAGGTCTCGAAAAACCCACAAAGAATCTCCAAACATGCATCGAAAAACTCTACATGTAAACCCTAAAATTGGCTCCTGAAGGCAAGACTGTTAACAATAGCAAGTTGTCAGATTCAGCTCAAAATTCGCAGGTAGATTGCTTGAAGTGTTTTAAACGTGATGTAACAATCAGAATTTAGTTAGCCAACTCAAATTAACCTCAAACTGGCCTGAAAAGCGCAAACCCTAATTCTACAGACTTAGCCAAAACTTCAAATTCAAGCTCAAAGACGGGCACATCCCCGGAAAGACAAGCAGCAAAGAGAGAGACAGCGGGAAAAACTAACTAAAATCAAGCCAAAAGTCCGGAACGAAGCAAAAATTAGGGGGTCCCCATTTGCAATGGGGTGATGTGTGAAAAGGTCAGAACAGGTCTCCATCGAGATTATCACGAACCGGTCCCTTGAACTTAGCTTGTACTACATCAAGTTCAACATACGTGCCATCCTCAATGATAATGACACAGGATCTGAGTGACAAAGCTGCTGATGAGTTTGAGAGCTCCAATAACGCTCTCCTTGAGTGTATTCAATCTAGCAGAGATTCTCTCGCATGTCTCCATCCTGAAAAGGTGTTGCTCTCTCCAAGCGAAGATCTTTTTCTCTTCTTCTATCTCCAGAGTATCATATGCAACTGCTAATTGGGATATGAGAACACGATCCTTTGCCATGCCTTCTGCTACTGATCTTGAGCTGTTGGATCCCCTGATGAAGTCCATGTGCATCACTCCTCAACTGATATAGCTCTGCGAGAAGATGTTGGCCTGTAACAATGAAGTTTTCAACCTAGTTGTCTAGCAGTTTACCATGATTGACTAATTGATCCAACTTCTGTTGTTTTGTAGGTGTGCTTTGTGGAAGAACAGGTGCTTTACTTGGATTTCCATGAACAAGATCAAAGATATATTGTCGAAGTTACCCGATTTCAGCCTTAAGAAGCGTTTTATCTTCTCCGTCCTTCATGACACGCTCTTCAAAATTATTTGTGACAATCTTGAGAAGGCTCATGTCTATTTCTCTAGTGCTCTTGCCAAGATTTGCTTTGATGAACGTGAAATCACCAACCTCAACTTCATCCAGGCTTTTACCCTTTGGTGGCGTAGCAACCTCTATGACGATCTATGATTCTGGAGTCTTCTCAATGTGCACCTGTTTCTTGATTTTCTTGTTCGACATCCTTTGATAAGGGTCGCCAAACTCAGATAAATCAAGGTGATATGAAGGCTCTCGCCTCTGTCTTCCCAAAGATCTCTCTAGCCAACATGGATGAGCAATATTATCAGCTTGAGGAGAGATTGCTGTTGATATGTCAACCCGTGGTGGGTCAATTGTCTCTGATGCTCCTCGAACTGGTGTCTCTGGCTCTAAGTCTATATCAATAGGATGCGAATGTGGTGAACATGGCGAACTAAGAGGTGAAAGATGTGGTTCGACCTGTATGATTGTCTCCACTGGAACTTCAGGCGCCCTTTCTACTTGTTTTTGCTTCCGTTTGCCAAAACTCCTCCCCTTTGTGTTTCCGCTCAGTCTAACCCCTTTAGGCGGCTTCAAGATAACCTTAACCTGAGGCCTTGACCTTGAAGTACATGGTAATGAAGAAAACCCTACCGGCGGCTCCGAGACTGGCGCTATCTTGCGCTTTCTCTTACTCTCCAAGAACTGCTTGTTGATCTTGATAACTGATTTGGACACATCCTCAATGGAAGTACTCTCCCTGGCGTACCAATTTGGCAAGCGAAGTGGCTGGCCAGCAAATTGGTCTTTGACATATGAACTAAGTAGAAATTCTCCGTCATCATCTAATAGACCCTCAACATCCTCTGATAAGTAATCAGCAATCTGAGCAATAGTAAGTCTGCAATAATGATGTCGACGAACTTCAAATTCATCTTTGCAATTAGCCCAAAAATCCTCAAGTGCTGGCTTATGTGCAATCCCTCGCTCTAACCTGGCTGCATACTGACCCGAAGGATCATAAGAACGCCTCTCAATATGATACTTGAGGTTGAATTTCTCAGGTTCGGTCATCATAAACTTGCAATCAGCCACAGTCCTACATGTGAAAATACCCCATCCGAAAGAAAAGAAGACTGCAAACTTATGGAAATTGCAAAGAAAAGAGTGAACATGTTGAGCTTGTCTGAGAAACTCCATGAAAAGGACTTTATCTGGCGGGTACCTTGGTAACATCAGAGGCTCTCCGACGTAACCATAGTCTCGGATATATGTGAAAGTGGGGAATTGAATGAACCAGTCCGCCCAACTCTCCATTGCTGATCTTGTCTCTGGTGAAATTCGGATGTGCATTTCATTGTCGAGATCCCTGGTTGTCTTCATGAAAAAGTGATCATTTACCACCCTGAAATCCTGTTCAGCTTTAGAAAACTCGAACTGAAAGTAATACTCGTGAATATGTTGAACACCAAGAGTCCCGTTAGTCTTTAGGTGTCTAAAACTGCCTTGAGATGCAATTAAGTATACCAAGTAAGACACCATGTGAAACTCATGGATTTTGAGGAATCCAGTAATCTTTTGGTGAAGGCACTTGCTGATCAACATGGCCTAATCAAAGTGCTCTGTACCATCAAGGATCCTAGAAATGATGTAAAACATCCATGGTCGGAAAATATTTGCCTCCTCATGCCCTGTAACCTGATTGAGTAGAGTTATCAAAACAACTTCATCCTTGAATTCACCGCGACCAACCTTTTTAGGCATGTTATTCTTCTATATTTTCTATCATCTCTGAGCAACTTTCCTTTGTGAATGCTCTTGATCTTCATACCATATCTTCTCACAAGCCTCGATGACTACAGTGAGATTGTCTAAACGAGGAGGAATAGCGAAGCATTTTTCCACGTCCCTTGGCTTAAGGCTACAAGCAAGAACAAACTCGAGATCAAAAAATGTGATGGGAATAGACGCTGCTGCCAACAACCTGGAACACTCAAGATTCTTCACAATATTGCTGCTAACGCCCTCCAAAGTGCTCAGATTTACCATCGGATAGACACGACCCAAGTCTGTGTCTAAAGTTTTCAAAAAGTCATGCATAAGGACTGATTTGGTCTTATAATCTATGGGATTGAACTGCATTTTGAAAATGAGGACTTTTGACTGTGAAGTTGGGTATATTCGGACAACTTTCCGAAAACGCTGAAAAAGCTCTGGATATGGCTAAAAGTAGCTTGTAGTGGTAAAATTTTTGGAATTTTTTTGAAACATGGGTTTTGTGCAGAATTGAATTCTAAGCAAACCTAGATCAACAAAAATTTGAAAAAGTGAGTTTTAGCTAGGCATGCAGAGGTTTTTCAGTTGAGAAAAGTAGGGGTTCTAGAGCTCACTCAGGGCAATTTTTCCCGAGAAAATATGGAACATGGGTTTTGTAGGCAATGGAATTCTAAGGCAACCCAGATAATTCGATTTTGAAAAAGATGTGTTTCTGACCCACATGCAAAGGAATTCTCAGAAAAAAGCATAGAGCTTTACAATAAAAGCTATGGGGCAATTTTCTCGAAAAAATCTAAGACATGGGTTTTGTTGTTGTCGCTGAAGTATGTGAACCCAGATGATTAAATTCTGAATATTCTACCGTTTTCTTTGACATGCGAAGAATACCTAAGATGAGAATAGAAGAAATTAGACAAAAGATAGAAGTTTGTTTTTTTTGTTTATTCTACTTCTGTAGAAAATCACCTATGCTTGATTGAGATTCAATGAAACCTACATGCACTGAAAAATCTAACTCTAGAAAATTAATCTTTTGAACAATCTAGACTCGGCACTGCAAAATTGAACTCAAAGCACCTTTGAATCTTCAATTGCTGAAGAAATTTGCCTTTCACTGAACTCTGATATGAGAATAATGGCGACTTTGAATGATTTAAATAAATAAAACAAGAATAAAATTGTCCATCATTCATGCAATAAGTCCACCACATAAAAATATTTAATTTAATCCTGATTGGACCTCAAAATATACAACCTCATCTAATTGGGGCTTTAAAAAAGGTAACTAGATGTTAAATTTACCCTAAAAAGGGCGCCACCTTTAATCTATTCAGTTAAACTCAAAATGCAATTTAGTTAACTAAACATGTAAACTAAAAATAGTCCTTTTTGTAATTAAAATAATTCCCCTTTAAGTCAAATTATTTAAATATTAAAATAATATTTAAAAATCCTCCTTTAATGCGCACAAGTCATCTTGAATTCAAAAAGTCAACCTTTGACTTTAGGCGTTTCTTTCCAGACTTAAGTCATTTTAATGAAAGTTTGGATTTTGAACCCTCTTTGGAAGCTGTGTTCAAGCACTGACTCTGATTGACTGATATGTCCAATTGACTGGCTAATAGTTGCATTGAAGAGCAGGATGAAATCTCACAAAATCACTCCTTGAGACTGTAATCCACAAAATTGAGATCTGAGGCTTGAAAAATCCAAGCGCCGTTAGCAAAAGCTACGCTTTTCCTCAGACAGACAAATTTTCATCATTTTCAACACTTATGAAGGTAAAGTTGACCTCCTCTTGTGTTTGGCAAAACTTCAGTATTGGATAACTAGCTCATTGCGGAGCTGGTTCCATTCCAAACAACAACTTCAAGACAACACTTTATCAAATTCCAACATTTGATAGGCCAAAATCAAGGGCTAGGGGTGCTTTTTGTTCTAGACATAGCCAGTTTTCCAACTAACTAAAATACCACTAAATCTTCAGTTGTAGGTTGCCAACTCATCTTCTGATCTAACGGAGATATGCAATGAAAAGCTAGATGTAGCACAGACAAGATGAACACATGAGATCACCAAAAAATAAATTTAAGGCTCCAAAACCTCGGGTTCCTCTGGCCAATGGGGGCGCTTTTGCCTTTTCCTTGTCATTTTGACCAAGATTTAACCTCATGTTTGATCTTTGACCCCGACAGTTCAGCAACTCAGATTGAGGTGCTGACGGATGCGTTGTGTTGGCGTTTAAATTCGCACCTCTGGAATGCGGATTTGAAAACGGACAGCTATGCACAAATAAATTGCTCTTCAAATTAGGAGGGGAAGCTCCCTCATGCTGATGGTGTTTGAAAGAAAGTAAACTAAAACTAAGTTGCCTATCTTTTTGATCAGCTTAGAGCACAAGGTTTTTTAAACACAAACGCCGCAACTGAGATTTTCTGATAAGAAGTTTCAACTACGACTAACTTAAACCAAAGACATTCCTAGCCTCTTAAGTAATAGCAGAGCAAGAGAAGTTAGAAATTAACAAGGTAGATTCTCTGACAAAAATACTTCAATAATCTCTCTTTCAACGAACACCTACACACTTCACTGCAAGCTGAAATAAAGATCATAAAAGTAGAACACGGAAATCTGAGATTTTAGACCAAGGCAAAAGAGGCTCATGATTTTATTACTCAAATCTCTAAAACAAAGCTCACTTCTAACATGCCTTGAACAAGAAATTGCAGCTAAGGAGGCTTGCAAACTTATTCTTAACACAATGGAAAACAGCAATCTCACTAACTCCTTGTTGGCTAAAGAGGCTCAACAATTTGCTTATCACAACACAAATGAACAATACTTGAGCAACAAATAGAAGGCACAATAGGCTCAGCGTTTTGTTCTCACTAGCACGGTTAAAACTAAGTGAACTGAAACTGAATAACAATTTGCTGCAATTCAGGCTCGCAATTTGCTATGACAATAACCGTTAAAGAAAACTAATGAGCAAAGGCTCTTATTTATAGAGAAGCAGAGGAGTAGGGAACCCTAAAATCTCCTTGCTTTCACAATCTAGGGCTTGCTCAGCAAGCAAGCTTTATTACTAAATCTAGAAAGATAAAACCCTAGAAAGCAGAAAAAGCGGGAAACGCCAACTATTACATCTTATCTTCTTTCTATCCTCAAAGAATGGATAAGGATTATTCCAAGAATAGAAAGAAAGCGGGAAAGAAAGCTTCTAGAAGAAAGCTGCTTTAAAGCTCGATCACATCCGCTAGGAAGTTTGAGATTGTGTCCCGGTTTGGTGCATCTATGCCATCAACAGCAAAACACCGCTTTTCAAGAATATCTTTAGCATCTGCAATAGATCTCAGGAAATCTTCACCTCATTGGCCGCTTTATTGAACTTTGCTGACATCACTGAAATATGGCCTATCCTTCCGCCAACTGGACTGCAACTATGAACAACATTCTGGAACTGATTTTGCACCTCCTCAAGCCCGACATAAGAACCATCTTCAAGACTGTACTGAGAGGGGATCTCTATGACAAATTCGCTGATGAAAAGAAGAGCTTCAACCACCCTTTGTCTGTAGGTGATGAATTCTTCGGATATCCTCTCATAAGTTTTAACTTTGAAAACGTGACGCTCTCTCCAAGCAAGGATTTGTCTTTTATGCTCCTTTGAAACTGCTGAACCGTAGGCTGTGTCTAAATCAGCAATGATAATCTCATGCCTAGGTTTTACTTCAGCCCATGTTTGTTCAAATCCTTGGATGCCTTGACGAAGCTCATGAGCGTTTTCTCTCAACTGGAACATCCGAGCCAAAATCTCATTTCCTTTGACAATGAAGCTCTCGATCCACTCCTGAGTCTCTTTCCCACATATGACCAGCTGTCTTAACTGATGGTGATCAGCTGGTGTCTCCAAGATCTGGGGCAGCAACTGAGTTGCTTGTGAAGAACCACGAACAAGGTTAGAAATGAAAAGCCTGAGCTGCTGATTTTCAGCCTTGAGGGCTGCCTTGTCTTCTCCATCTTTAAGCACTCTTTCATGAAGGTTTTCGGATACAACTTTGAAGAGACTCAAATCTGCATGTTTGGTATTTCTACCGGGATTAGCCTTGACCATGACGAAATCATCCATATTCACCTCATCCCTATTCTTATCTTCTGGGGGCACTGCAGTCTCTATGACTATCTCGTTATCAAGATTCCTATCAAAGTGAACTTGCTTCTTTGCCTTCTTCTTAGGAGGTTCTTGATAGATGTTATCGAGATCATCAACACTTACTTGATATGAAGGCCTTCTCCTAACCCTTCCTAAGGAATTCTCAAGCCAAGACACAGTAGTATCTTTACTAACTTCCTCAGGAGGTACTGCTGCAATCTCCTCATCATCTTCGATATCAAGATCTATGTGGATTGGTGAAGAACTCGTCAAAGGTACAGAAACATGTGTTGAAGGTGGTTCCTCTGCTACATTTTGAGGTATGGGCTCGTCAGGAGGAACTTCTGAATCAACTGTAGGCTGTTCCTGTATGACTATGCCTGAGAAATCCAACCTTCTTTTTACATTTTTATTTGATCTACAACCTTTGATGCCATCTTGAGACTGACTTTTACCCTTTCCTTTCGACTGTGTTCTGGAAGAAGAGGGAATGATCCTTGGCGGCTCTGCTACTGGAATGGAGTTCTTCTTTTTAAGCACTAAGAAAACCTTACTATACTCAATGACCTGTCTTGTTCTGTCTTCAACTGAAAGAGATTCCTTGTTTGCCCAATTAACTTGTGGAAGAGGCTGATCCTCGATTCGTTTCTGAGTGTACATTGGTAGAAGAACATCCTCATCATCATCAGAGAGCCCTTCTATATCTTCATTTAAACAGTCTTTCATCTGATGGAGAGTTAGCCTGCTGTAACTATGCTTTCGCACTTCAAACTCATCTGCACAGTTAGCCCAAAAATCTTCAAGTGCGGGTATGTGATTATAGTTCTTCTCCAATCGGCCAGCGTAGACACCATGAGGATCAAATGATCACCTCTCACTGTAGGATTTGAAGCCGAATTTATCTAACTCTTCTCCAATCGTCCTGGCATCTGCAGCAGTCCTGCATGTATAAATACCCAACCCTAATGGAAAGTGAAGAGAGGTTTTCTTTCTATTTCTCAAGACTGTGTGGACATCGTGAGCCTACCTCAAGAATTCCATGAAGATGACCTCATCTGACGGATACCTTGGCAACATGAGCGGGGCACCTGAATAACCATAGACCCTAAGATAGGTAAAGGTAGGAAACTGTATAAACCAATCTGCCCATTCCGCCATTGCTGCCCTGGCAACTGAAGAGATGCGGACATGCAATTTGTTGTCTAAGTCCCCCACTGTGTACATCAAGAATGCCTCGTTCACCCTTTTGTAGCGGTGCAACGACTTTGTGAATTCCAATAGGGGATAATAGTTGTATATATGTTCTATGCTCAACGATCCCTCGGTGTTCAATCCTCTGAATTGACCTTGATAGGCCACTAGGTAGACTAGATATGACACCATGTGGAATACATGAAACTGGAAATATTCTGTTATTTGCTGATGTAGGCAGTCACTAATCAAAGTAGGCCAATCATAAAACTCGGTCTTCTTCATGATGTGAGGTGTGGCGTAAAACATCCAAGGTTGGAACTTGGTGGCATCTTTTGAGCCAGTGACCCTGTTGAGCAAAGTGATGATGATGGCAACCTCGTCCTTGAACTCTCCTCGCCCGACATTCTTGGGCAATGTCTTATGTTTTTCTTTCATCCATCTCTGTGCAATCTTCTTGCTATATTTATTTTTATGCATATTCCACATCTTTTCACATTCATCTCTTGAAGGAGTTACACTTTCAGGCCACGGGGGAATGGAAAAACACCTTTCGACCATATCAGGCTTTAGACTGCAAATCAATCTACCGTCTGCTGACTGTATCTACCTAGTAGCCGGGTTGTAATGCTTAACACAAGCGATTACGAACTCAAGGCTCTGAACTGATATAGGAATAGACGCTGCTGCGAGGAGTCCAGAATGTCCCAGGTTCTTGATTGAAGTGTTGCTTGCTCTCTCCAAGGCATGTAGATCGAACACCGGCTTGACATGATGCAAGTCTGTCTCAGCTGTTTTGATATAATTGTGAAAGAGAGCTGATTCGGACTTGAAAACATTAGGAGTGTACTCCATTTCAGAAAACTCGAAGAATGACTGTAAACTCGCCTTGATTCAGACAAGTCTTGAACAATTTCTATTTTTAGAATGCTGATTTTTGTGCTCCAACGGACGAATTTTTTGAGAAATTTTCTGAGATATGGGTTTTGTTCAGAATATCGATACAAGACAACCCAGATTGTCCGTTTTTGAAAATCTTGAATTTAGCCTGAAAAAGCAGCAAACCCTAATTTCTTCAATTTTTCCCGAAAAAAGCTGGCATCTGGGTTTTGTTCAGAACATGATTAGAAATGGACCCAGTTGATTGGATTTGCAAAGCCCTGACGTTTGATCGAAAAAGCAACCAACCCTAGGTTTTTGAACTTTCTTGAAAAAAGCTGCGATATGGGTTTTCTTCAGAAGACTGATTGGCAAGGACCCAGATGGTTGAAATTTGAATGCACTGAGGTTTTCACTGACATGCAAAATAAAAGCTCTTGCTGCAACTTGATGAAGTTCTTGAAAAATTCTTCAGACGATTGAGACAAAAAGACCCAGATGACTGAAGAAATGGAAAGCCTTGGTCTTTTGCTTGAAAAATTTGATCTTCTGGAACAAAAAGAATGAAAAAGCAAGGGTTTATGCTTGCTGGTCTGAAAAATCTGATGTAAAACCAGCAACTATGGATTCTTGAATCACAAAAATTCTTCAAACTTGCTGCTCCAACTTGCTCCTCTGGATGTGCTACCTGCAAAAATAATGAAAAATACATGAAAGAATAATGTTAAATAGACTTAGGTTTTGATTTAGGTTTTGCTTTCTTTTTTGCTTTTATTTCAAAACCCTAAATCTCAGCCCCTTGAACTTGGACGCCATCCATTTCCTCTTGCAAATTTTGAAAATTTGAAAACTCTTGAAAATCTTCGAAGGCATGAAACTTTGGGCGCCTATCTTCAAGAGGGGCGCTTATTTCCACCAGTGTTAGTCAAAATTTTAACTTTTTCAACTTTTCTCCATTTTGACATGCTACTTCGCCTTTGATTTCCTGTTGATAGATCAACCTGTCAGACGAGCTGAGTGGTTCACGGCGGAGCCTGACTGATTCTGAGAAGGATGTTCTGGAGGCACCTCCGGCTAAAGACTTGATTTTGACCTCCGAATTTACGAGAGGCTTTTCCTTCTAGGGGCGCTCAACTTCTTCAGTGTTAGTCATTTTTCTGATTTCCAAGTTCTTCGTTCTCCCTTTGATCTTCTAATGAATCTTTGATTCCGGGAGCTACGCTGATCCGACTGACTGTCTGAATATTTCATTGGATAGCCAGACTGATTTTGATGAGGCACTCTTGGATGCTACTTCTGCAAATTCCATCATTTGAAGGCTTTAAAGTTTGGGCGCCTTTCCTCAACAGGGGCGCCCATCTTCTTCAGACTTAGAAAAATTTTCAAATTTATTCATGTCTTTCACTTCTACGGGCGGTCTTGTGGAATTTCGAGCTCCGGGCGTCGGATTGATGAATGTTTGGACTCGTTGCGAAGCTGTGAGGATTTCAGGAGGGGTCTTCTGGAAACACTTCTGCCAAAAAGTAGCTTTTAGGTCCTCAAAAGCTTGGGCGCCCCTGACAAGCTGGGGCGCCCAACTTCACCAGAGTTAGTTTATTTTTACATTTTTCACCTTTGCTTTCGGATTTCTCTTTTCAACTCTCGTCTGACCCTCTGTTTAGTCCTTTGAATCTGATGACTGCGAGCTCCGTTTATCGTGCTGGATAGCTCACTGGAAAGCCTGTTGCATTCTGAAGACATCTCGTTATAACCTTGTCTGCAAGTTCATTTGTTTGAACCCTTGAAAAGTTGGGCGCCTTTCTTCACCTAGGGCGCCCAGTTTCTCCAGACTTAGGAAAATTTTCAATTTATCTTCTTCTTCACGTTTCAGATCTTCATTCTATACCTTCCACTTTGACTCGAATTTGCCGTAGGCTGGATCATCGGATGCTCTGACGGGGATATTCATCGCGAAGCTGACTGGAAACTGAGCAACTTTCATTGGAGGTCCTAACCCTAATTCACTCATCTGATGCCCTAAAAAGGTGGGCGCCTTTCCTTAACAGGGGCGCCCAAACTCAGCAGTGTTAGAAAAATTTCATGGCTTTTCAACTTTCTTCCTCGTTCTTCGTGCATGTTCATCGTTTCACCTTCTGCCGGAAGTTTAAATGCTAAAACTGACGCCTGGCAGTCAGATGACCTCCATTGATGACCTCGGAGCTCCAGATATGCTTCTGAAAAAGCAGAATAGACCCAGTAGGGAAAAACTGATTATTTTGAGATTCTGACCGCACCAGACTGATATGGACACGTTTTGAGCCAATCAAAATTAGTTCGGACCCTGTCGGACCAACTTTCTATTTTTAGAAATTTTTGCCAGTATCCGTTTCGAAGGAAACCCAGAAAAACCCAGAAAACGTTACTAATTTTAGAAAATTTTAAAAATAGCAGTTTTCCTAAAATTTAGGGATGGAAAACTGAGATCTGGGTTTTGTAGGTTAAGCTGCTCTTAGCAGACCCAAATCGTCAGAAATTGAAAATTTTGCACTTTAATCCCTCATGCAAGACATGCACACCCAAATTTTGACCTTTTTTTACTGATTTGACTAGACTTTTACTTATTTCTTCAAAATGTCTAAGTGTAACAAAAATATTTTAATTTTGGGGTACAACACGTTGCAAAACCTGGTCAAATGTGAGACAAACATCCTAGGTGTCATTTGGTCGGAATCCTTTATCTGATCCCTCAAAAAGATGGGTGCCTTTTGCAAAAGTTGTGCTTTTCC
Source organism: Sequoia sempervirens (assembly GCA_007258455.2). Classification (NCBI taxonomy): domain Eukaryota; kingdom Viridiplantae; phylum Streptophyta; class Pinopsida; order Cupressales; family Cupressaceae; genus Sequoia; species Sequoia sempervirens. The sequence goes on from VDFB02058242.1 coordinate 382,394,992, forward strand.
TTCCAATGTTAGTCATTTTTCAATCTTCCCCATTTCTTGCTGAAACTCCCGTATCAGGTGCTAGACATATTTTTCTGGCTAGCTGGATAGCTCATCGCGAAGCTAATAGTATCCTGACAAGTCTTCTTGGAAGTGACAAACCTCAAAACTGAAATCTGGGACTTCAAAATCTAGGGCGCCCCTGCCTCTAGGGGCTTTGGTGCTCTAGAGTTGGCCAAATTTTGATGATTTTCATCCTAGTGAAAAACTCCTCCGAGACGAAGCATTATTTTGCACTTATCTTGCCATAGATTTTTCATTTGAGCATTTTAGGCTTAGATTTCAATACCTGACCTCTGGCCATTTGCCATTGACGATCTCAAAAATCTTAACTTTCCATCTGAAAAAGTGAAAACTACCCACCAGACTTAAACTGAGTTTTAAATAAAACTAACTTCACCATTGTGATCGTGAAGCAAAATAAGCCAATCAAAACAATTTTTATTCAATTCTGACAAATTTCTTTTTTTACGGTTTCAGGCCCTGAAACAGGGTTGCTTGAAAACCCTAATTTTCAATTTTTTCAAATTTCACCGATATCCTCCTGACACCAAATTGACACAAACTCTATACTTGATTTGCCCAAAAACTGTGTTTTGACATCATTTTAACAAGGTTTAGACTCTTTTAAGCAAAATGCCTTATTGAAGCAAAAAATTTGGTTTGGGTACAAGAAATAGTTAACTCGATGCTTCTTTCCAAGTTAACTTGTTGTTCCACATTTCATGCCATGTCTGTCTTGGAATCATCTATGTATAGTTGGAGTTCTCATTTAGTTCAATAAGGGTGTGCATGTTGCACATGTCCATTTAGATTAGTCTTGTTTCGGTTAATTGATAGTAGTTTTCTAGTTAACTGTATAGTTTCCTTTATTTAGGGTTTAGGAATGAAATCTTGCATTCTTGCAAGACTGTAGTTGACTCGAGGCAATTTTAGGGTTTCCTACACCTTTTATGTCTATAAATAAGAGCTCTTTGCTCATTTGTAATTAACTTTTGCACGTGATAGTAATATATGCTATGCCACCTTGCCTGAAATATTGCTGTTTTGTATCTGTTCGCGAGCTTTTATTGTGATAATAAATAGTTGTGCCACCTTGCCTGAATGTTATTATTATGGTATTTGTTCATCTTAGTTAAATATAGTGGCTAGTTTGATCGTTTATTGTATGCGTGTCTCGCTAATGCAATTTGTTGTCCTAGTTGGCTATCTTGTGTTGTGATAATAGTTGTTCTTTCAATCTATGCCTCGGATAGGGGTTCCTCCTCAGAAATTTGGGAAGAAGAATTATCGTTTAAGTGTCGTGCCTAATAAATTTCATTTCAGCCTACACCTCGGATAGGGGTCCCTCCTCCTTGGAAATCCTGTTGTAGAGTTTATCGTAAAACCCATTCCTGCTCCTTTTTCCTCATGCTTTGTTTTCTTGAGGAGATTGGATAGATTAAAGCATTTAGTTTAGTTGTAGTTAGGATTTGCAAAACCAAAGAAAACCCTTAGCTGCAACGTTCTTGGTTTCCCTAACCTTGTGCCTCTTCCAGTTGAGTCAAAAAAGATAGGATTTAGAATACTTTATTTTTCACGCATATTAGCACAAGAGGGAGCTTCCCTTCCTAATTTGTAGAGTAGTCATTACGCATTGTGCATAGCTGTCCGTACCAACTCGCATTCCAGAGGTGCTAATTGTTACGCCAATAGAGCACAAATCCTAATTTCATCATTTGATCTCCTGAAAAGCTAGGCACCTATCTCCTTTTGCGGTGCCCATGGTTGGCAAACTTAGTTTTTATTTTGCAATTTTCAACTTTCTCCTTCGTTCGACGTGCTTTTCTTTGCCTCACTTGCTGGAGATGAAAATTTTTCTAAGGCATGAGCATCTAGGTGCCTAGGTTGAGTTGGGGCGCCTAAAGTTTCCAGACTTAGCCAAAATTTTGCATTTTCCAACTTTCATAGCTTCCCTTCTCCCTTCTTCATTCTACATGCACGTTTATCATTTCTCATCTTCTGTTTAGTGCTTGAATGTTTGAATCTGACACCTGGCAACTGACTGACCTCCATTAATGACCTCAAAGCTCCTGAAAAAGCTTCTGAAAAAACATAATAGACCCACTAGGGAAAAAATGATCTTTTGATGATTCTGACTGCACCAGCCTGATGAGGAAGTATTTTTGACCAATCAAAATCAGTTTGAACCCTAGAAGCCAAACTTTCTGTTTTTGGAAAATTTTGCCAACATCTGTTTTGAAAGAAACTTAGAAAAACCCAGAAAAAAGTTCTATTTTTAGAAATTTTCCTAAAATTTAGGGCCGAAAAACTGAGATTTGTAGACTTGGTCGCTCTGAGCAGACTCAGATTGTCAGATTTTGAAAATTTCAAGTTTTTGACCCTCATGCAAGACATGCAAACCGCAATTTTGACCTTTTTGACAATTTTGACAAGACTTTTACTCGTTTCCTCAAAATGCCTAAGTGTAGCAAAAATTTTAATTTGGGGTACAACAAAATCAACTTATTTCTCCCTAAGGCGTCCAACATGCGTTAATGATATTTCACTTTATAAAAATATTTTACCTCACCATGAGAAGCGCCTAACTCAAGCCCTGACCTACCAAAAACAACTTCCGAAGTGCTAAGGAACAAACTGCTCAAACTGACCTACCAGAAATAGCCTCAGAATAGGCTTGCTGAAACCCTGCTAAAAATAGCACTTACTAAAAATAGTAAGTGTGACTATATGCATTTTCTCCACATTTTGAGCAATTGTCGTAACTTACTAAAAATAGTAAGTCCAGAAAATTCCTCAGATTTAGTTGCATGTCACACCATCGCGAAGCTCTCTGAAAACCCAGAAGGAATCCATAATCAAAACTGCAAAACGTGAACATGCAAGCCTTCAAATGCATTTGAAACCTCCTATAAGAGTGGAAACCCTAATTTCCATTTTAGCTTAGCCTACGAGTTTCCGGAAATAGGCTAAATCCAAATGAAGAGCATAGAGCTAAAATGGGGACATTACAAGCCGATGCACAATCACTTCTAGAGATGGACATAAACGAGGACCTACCAGTGAGTGAGATGGATACAACAATATCATTTCCACCACTAGCCACGCTACTAGTACTCCTACTGCTAGGCCCAGTGCTAGGGCTGCTTGGCTCACTGCTAGGACTGCTAGGACTACTAGGTCCACTGCTAGAACTGCCAGGTGCACTGCCAAGATTGCTAGTGACACTACCAAGACCACTAGTGGCACCGCTAGGACTGCTAGGATCACCAACTACATTGCTAATGCCACTAGTTATAGTTTCTGCACTACCAACTACCTTGCTAGGGGGTTATTCTCGTACCCATCAATGTCACACAATTTGATTGATGGTTAGATCTACTTGGAGTGTCTGTGAAGGTTCCAACATTCCCTTCACCAAGTTCTCTCGTAGTGATGGTTGAGGGAATCGGGTAGTAGGATCAGTCAACCATGGTGGTCGAGGGTACAAAGTTTGACTCTTCACAGGCATACCCACTGGATGTCATGGACACTCAAGAGAGTGGGGGACCCTCTTAGATACCTCAACCACTTAAAACTTAACAACTATTGAAATATTTGTATTGTAGCATGTGTTAGGTTGATAGTTGGTGCTTTTAATGCAAACTATTGTGTTTTAATTTATCACATTGTGCATATATGTTTTAACATTTCAATCTCTGTGTACTTGCATTGTTTATTCTCTATTTTTAATTGAATAGTGCAAGCCCCTAGTCTTAGGATCTATTTTTTGTTAAAAACATAAAGTCCTTTGCCTTGTGTTGAAAGAGTATCTTCGCTTTTTACTTCAGACAAACCCAAAAAGATATACATTTCAAGTTTATTTAGCCTAAATGTGAAATCCTTAGAAAAAATATTGTAAAAATTGCAAGTTGAAAGTACATATTGTTCATAGTAGGTTAGTTTTTATTTTATAGGGAGCTTCCCTTCTAATTCAAAGAGCAATTCTACTACACATTTTTTTTTTGTTTTGTGCTGCACTAAAAGGTGCAAATTAAAATACTAACAAAGAACTTAATATGTGTATGTTGGTATATTGCCGAGTCTTACTTCTTTGGCTGCATTAAAATCTAAGTTTTAAGTCTAGTCTAGATCCTTCATCTTCATGCATGAAGCAACTTTTATGAATCAAGTATGCAAGTTTCTACCTCCCCTTATAGCCTTGAGACATTCAGTTTTGACCACTTTGTTGTCATGTTACTTCTTGAGCCCAAACCATTGCCTTTACTTTAATTTACATTAGCTTCAAATATCCATGCTCCAAGAAAGGTAGGTTTTTGGGAATATAGTAACATGATATTCTATCCTTCTGTTTTGTTAGTTTGTGTGTATCTTATTTTCCTTTCCAATCAATCAGCTACATTACTGTAACTGGTCTCTCATTTTTTATATTTAGCGCATATCTAGCTATCTAAAATTTGATTTTGTTTTGTTTTGCTTCTTAGGATTGGACTTCAATAGGCAAGGCTAGTTTGTAAGTGATAAGTTTCATTTTTGAGACCAAGAAAACATTGGGGTATTACATTAAGTTGGCTGAGCAATGACATTTTTTGTCATTGCGTCATGATTGTTTTCTTTATTTTTTAATTCCTTTGAGCATTGTGAGTATTTCTTGAACTGCAGTTACAATAAGTTATATATGAACTTAAATGCTTTGTCATGATTGTATATTTTTGCGAATTAAACAGTGGCCTGTACTATAGTCCCTTTCTTCTATGATATTTGTATGCTAGTGTTGTCTACAGATGTTACAATTATCATTTGATTTTTCAGACAAACAAATTCAAGAGAGTTTAAGTTGGCACAAAAGGATCGAAATTGCTGTTACAATTGCACAAGGACTTGATTACTTGCACTCAAATATTGTAAGTTTATCATTTATATGAAATATTATAGTTACATATAGGCTGTAATGTACATGACTAGAATTGCATTATTCTTTTATATACCTTCTTGTTATAGTTTCTATAATAGTTCATTTTCCTATATATTTTGTACATCCTATACAATAAATATTGTTACCACCATTTCAAAAATACAAACTTCATAAATATGAATAAGAATAAATTAAAATTTGAGTTTGCAGTATAGAATTCTGTAACTTATAATTTGAAAAAATAAAATAAAATAAAATCTTAGTTTTAAATTGTAAGAAAGCTTAAAAGTTTACTTTCCATAATAGAATTGCTCTAAAGAATATTGCGATGCTTTTATAAACCTTAAAGCAGATCATCTAATGACCGAAACCTTTTTTGTAGGTTATGAGTCAGTTTACTAGTTGACAAATTCTATGATTGCAAGAGCACAATTGAATAAACCAAGGTACTAGGTCAATTAAACTTTTTCCAAGCCAACATGCAAGAACAACCTAGAAACCAAGAGCTGCACTGTAGCATAGTTCCTGCCAAATGCTGGCAGGGCGGTTTTGAACACAGGTGTTATTTTGGGATTGTAAGCTTGGTACATAATGTGACTAGATTTGATTCATTATGGTTATTGTGTGATCAGTTCAATTAGATCTAAATTACTATAGGGACATAGTGGGTCAGCATTTATTTTCTCATAATTTTATACTTATATAGACGTCTCGACTACTTATAAAATTATATAGTTTTTGAATAATTTTTGTAGATTAATTTAAAAAATGTGTTACAGGCTGATATGAATAAAAACAGGGAATCTACCATTAAACTTGGATAAAATCAATAGAATCATTCTACATTTAATAGGAAAAATTTGCCACCGCCTCTTTGTTTGGGAAAAATTTGATTATTGGCTATTCCAATTTCTAGATGACATAGTGAACTTGTTTTAAAAATTAGCCCATAAAAGTCTATGCTTCAAAATTTTTAAATTATAAACCCACTACTTATGAAAGGTAAATCAGAACTAAATTACAAGAGCCTAAATCAAAAGCAACTTTCTAAGATTGAGGGAGAGAAGATTTGAGGTGGATGGAGGAGACAACCGGTCACACTCCGTTATCGACCTCAAATAAGCTTTCTCTTCTAGAATTGACTTTGATTAGTGCTCTTTTCCGCATCTGATTGGTTTATTCTCTTTTTCCTTTTCGTTATGGTGTTGTTTTCTTGTGATTGGTTGTCTTGGGGGTGTTACATGATTAGGACCTTGAATAGTACTTTAGGTTTGCTTTTTGATTTTGTTTATGTTTTATATTGACCCTTTTGAATTGATTTTCGTGTCTTCCATCCCTCTACCCAATTGCTATTTACTGGTGTACTTCTTGAGAGTGGCAAACTGAAGGGTGGGAGTTTAGGAGGGAAGAGTGGACAAGCTGGAAGATGAAGTTAATGTTGAAATCGAGGTTGAGAAAAAGCAAAAAATCATATAGGGAAATCCTTAGCAATGACAAGAAGGTGGAGATTGTGGCAGAAGATAGAATTGAAGTATAGATAGAGAATGATGGAGGAGCCATCAAAAGTCAACAAGTTGGAGGAGAAATGGATAACGTGTCTCCTTGATCAAGAGTTCTTCTCATGGAACCAAACATAGACATGTGCTTTGTTGCTGCTAGAGAAGACAATTGGTTGGAAAATCTAGCTATTTTGAAGTAGCCATGTTGGAAGACACTGCTTCTTACTATTCTTGAAAGGCTGCCTTGTGGATTCTAGAGGATTCTTATCTAGATTATATGCTTAAGGCGAAGGAATGTTTAGAGCGAGAAAAAAAGAGAGTTGCCCGTTATCTACATTCTAGCATTGAACAAAACTTGCTAGAAAAAGTAGAAAATGGATTGCTATCTCAGTATGAGAGTTAGCTTTTGGAGAAGGAACATTTAGGTTGCCACGCATTGCTAAGAGATGACAAGGTGGATGATCTTTCAAGGATGTATAGGCTACTTTATAGGATACCTAAAGGCTTGAAACCTATGGCTCAAATTTTCAAGCAACATGTAACTGGTGATGGGACATCATTAGTTAAGCATGCAGAAGATGCAGCCACTAATAAAAGGGCAGAAAAGAAGGACATGGTTGGTGCACAAGAGTAGGCATTTGTGAGGAAAGTTATTGAATTGCATGACAATTATTTGCAATATGTTAACGAATGTTTTATGAACCATTCCCTTTTCCACAAGGCGCTGAAGGAAACATTTGAGGTGTTTTGTAACAAGGGAGTTGCAGGAAGCACAAGTGCCAAATTGCTTGCCACATTTTGTGACAATATCTTGAAAAAAGGTGGCAGTGAAAAATTGAGCGATGAAGATATTGAAGATACATTTGAAAAGGTTGTGAAGCTTCTTGCATACATCAGTGATAAAGACTTATTTGCAAAATTTTATAGGAAGAAGCTTGCATGTAGACTTTTGTTTGATAAAAGTGCCAATGATGATCATGAAAGAAGCATATTGATAGAATTGAAGCCGAACTCTTTGGTGAGAATGCTTGATAGAATGAAGAGGTTTTTCTCTCGCAAATGAAGCCATCGAAGATTAGGGTAGAACTCTTCTGGAGAAGCATCAATCATTGAGGCGTTATAAAACATTTTTGAACACACTAAACAGACACACTGTTCCCTTGCACATTGATAATGAATACATGAAAACCCTAAAAACAGCACATCGGAGCATTTGGTAGACTTTGGTACATCGGTGGAATAATGCAGGAGCCCCACCAATAGTGCTTATTTCACCAATGGGAACATATCGGCAAGAGCAAGATACTCGGAGGGAGATTTTCAAATTGCACTGATTTCATATGTCACTCCGATGAAGGAAAAGCATTGGCGGAATTTGGATGTTTATTTGTTCATAATACAAGGGCATAATTTCGAGGAGTAAAGTATTTCTACAAGAAGAGTCATAAAATGACAATTATTTTACATATTCATTGAGATACCAAAGGTGAAATAATATTTTGAAGAAAATGACTTTTTAAAAGTGCAATTGGAAAGTATTTACCATGGGGTGTAAAATAATTTTACAGATGAAGTAACCAGGTAGATGGTTATTTCAAGTGAAACATTTTTTTTACGGAGGTGGATAATTATTTTACCTGAAAGGCATTTTTTACCAACAAAAGGGAGGATTATAGTGAAGATTAAAATATTTTAATTTTCCGAAGAAAATCAAATAGGAGGCTACACAGGAACGGATGAAAGTCACAACCCTAAAAGATGCAAAGATTAAAGTTAAAATATTTAATTTGTCAGAAGGCAATTAATTAAATATTTTATTCGCCGAAGATAACTGAAGAGTTGCACTGGAACAAATAAAAGGGCATAACCCTAAAATGCAATGTATATATGTGAGATGAAAATTTCATCATGATATCATCATTAGAATTAGGAGTTAGGTAGGAGATATACAAAAGATACTTTTAAAATGTTTATCATATAGATTATACAGTGAAGACCATGACGCATGTATGAAATTTTGGAGAAATCAATGAAAGATCTCTGATTCTGTGGCTTCATGTTGGTATCAATTGTTTGTTGAAATTATATAGTTATTTGGTTGTCTCCAACTTAATATTTCCGTATTATTTAAATTGGTGTATCAAGTATATATTCAATTTATCAATGCACATTTGTTGTATTTGTGTGATATGATTAATTGGTTTCCCCAAAGGAATTATAATCCTTCTAGTCAGTCACAATAATCTAGAAGTGTTATTTGGATCAGTAAGAAGAACCATATATTTAGGATTGCCATTTTGTCTCCAATTTGGTATCATCTGTTGTTCCTGTGTGATTTATTCAATTGGTTCTTTCAAGCAAAGATTAAAATCCTTCTGATAAATCATAAGTAACCTTGTTGTGTTAGTTGGATCAATAAGTAGAGTTTGTCAATCACTTTCCTGCACGTTTATATAAGATATAAACCAACATAAGTGTGCCAAACAGTTTGAGTTGCAGCCAATATAAGTCATACATTCTAGATCTTTGTTTGACTCCATTTACCCAACAAGGCACTGGTCTTATCCATTTCATCATTTAGTTTTATCAAACTTGTTTTCAAAACATCATATCTGTTAATTGAACATATTAAATTTCACCTTGATATTGCTTATACAATTTATACCAAATTAGGATTAAATCTCTCCACTCTCAATTGCCATTGTGGATAGATTGTTCAAGTAGGAAACAAATAGTCCAAGTCTGCTTCATTTGCATAGGTACAACCACCTAGGTCTGGCAGAGCCTAAAGAGAAGAAGGTTCAAGTACATCATTTGGCCTTGTTCGTTAGCCTAAAACGTACCAAGATCTTGGCAACCTCTTGTGGTTTTTCAACCAACATTTTTTGAGATCCAACGGAATGAATACAATCCCAAGTACATGACAATGCAATCATGCCAAAACTCTTGGCTTACAATGTGAATCTGATACAATGACCATCTACAGCAGCAACTAAATACAAACTAATGCAACTAGGAATGACTGAAATTTACAATGCTTAATATGCTGATAAGTGCCAATAAACTAAGATACAATGTCTGATGTAAAACCTGGAAATGATGACTGCCTTGACAATATGATTTGATTCTCCTTGTGTTCAATGTATTTTCCTCCAACAATGTAGCGCCTCACCTTCTTACCAATCAACAACGCTCCACGAATTTATTTGGAATTTATGGTGCCTCCTTGCTGCAAATCGCACCTCCTCATCAAGCCGCCCCTGTTCTGGAGATCAGTCCTCTGGATTAATTCGTAGCAGCTTGAAAACTCCCTCTAAATGCATTTGAAATCATCTCTAGTCCTCTTGGAATGATGCGCTTCAAACTCTTGGTGAAATAGATGTACAATGAGCAAGATATGAACAAAATCGTGCCTCTTGGGACTGAAAATGGTGACTGTAATGTGACTAATAATTAAATCAGTTTATGCAAGATATCGATCAAATCTCCAAATGCAAAATCGATGAAGGCTCAAGCTCTCCAAAATTATCCTCAAGTCGAACCTCCAATCAGACTAGCAAAATTGGCCCTTGGCCACAAATTTTGCCTCCAATGAAAGGACTGATTTGTTCTCTTCAAATCTGCAACCCTTTGGAGGAATATTTCACCACCTCAGTTATGCTAATCAATGTGAGTTATCATTCCCAAAGACTAAAATAGAAAATCTGCAGAAACCCCTAGACTTCTCCACAAACATCAAATGCAATCTTCAATTCCTGGATGGTTGGAAGCAAGCCCAACCCCTCTTAATATACTTTTTCTCCTCTTGAAGTTGCCCCCCCTCTAGAAACTTCTAAATAATCATTATTTTATTCAATTTTGTTTGCGCTTTATAATAAGATTAAATATAACTTTATAATTCATAAAGTGCAAATATGTTGTCAAAACATTATGTTTTCCAACATCCCGATAACACATTATGTTTTCCAACATCCTAATGGACATAGGAAAACCCCATTAAACCACTGAATCTAGGAGAAGAAGCCAACCACTGACTAGGTAACTGCCCGAAGAAAACCTTCTAACCACGCACATTAGCCTACAAGAGTTAGGAATAGGCTAAACCCTCTGAAAACTGATGCTCATGAAAATCGGGACATTACATAATTCTGCTTAGATCCATTATGATTTCTTCACAAAATATGTTATAAAAGATATTCTTCAAATCTGCTCGTAAACTCCTTCAGATTTGCTTATATATCTGATCTAAATCTGCTCCTCAATCTACCTTGAATAGGAAAGATATTCAATAATTTCTTGCATTTTTTAACTCATATACCATCTCATTTTTATATCTCTTCAAATGCCTCTTCATGAAAGGAGGCACTTTTTCCAAAGAGGTTGGCCTCTTTCATAAATAATTAACTTTACTTTTAATTGCCTAAGAAGGGCAAACCTCTCAAAGGTGTCGGCCAAAATAATAATAATTTTGTTTCAATATTTTATTCTTCCAAGGGGTTGGCCACCCTATAATAAATGAATCTGCCTCTTTTATCATTAATCACTGCCCTCATTAAATATTAATTATGATTGTTGCCTTCTCATAATCTTGATTGCTTCCTTCATATAATCTCAAACGCTGTATTTGCTGCACCTAATAAGATATGGGCAATTTAAACCAAAAGCTTAATTGTCTTTGACATCAATGACAATAATGACAATCCTTCCTGACATCAATGCCAACTACAATATTTCCAACAGGGTCCTTTGTAACATTTGTTAGGACAGCAAATATCTATAGGGTCCAAATCAAATAACTTTTTAATATTATTATTTTGGGGCATACCTTCATTAGTTTTGGAATGTTTAGTAAAGTCAAGGGCTTTTGTTGGAATGAAAACTACTGACTGTTGTGAACCTTATAGTGCAGTTGACACATAAATTGTCCAACTTTTCAAAGTCATCTTTCATTGGTTACTTGTCATATCATAGAGCTTGTGTCCCTTTATTAATTTATATAGCTTCAATAAAATTACAAGTCAATGAAAATATTTGACAGTCCTCCATTTGCTAGTGGAATAAGCCACAAAGGGAATTTGTTTCATCTTTTGAACATGGTTGCAATTCCAAAATTCCTTCAGTGGTTGGCTCCATGGGACCCTTATAAGGCTTCTTTGTTTCATTCTTCTTTTAGTTTAAATCTGAAAATGTTGGGATGTGAATGTGTAAGTAAAGAGCATATTGGGATGCATTAAGTGGGTTGTTCTTGTCTTCAAATCTTAATGGGATGAGGTTGCTTTATAGCTTTACTTTCTCTCTACTCATTCCTCATTGCAGTAAGGTTTCATTTCCTCTAATAGACCTCTTATAGTTGGAACAAAAACATTTTGAGAACCATAGCTGCCATTATCCTCATCCTTTGTACTTGTTGCAAAAATAGAATTAGAAGACTCTTCACTCAGAAGTAGAGCATCACTAGTAACAAACAAGCATCATATGTCTCTTGCTTGGATATCAGTTAACTTTACAAATTTTTAAATTAGGTTACAAACCCTAGCAGTTTTTGATTACTGAGATCTTGAGATGGGTAGTGTTAGAGCATACAGTAACTAGAATTTGATTTGCACAACTACTTGTTAGCAGTAGGCTGCACATCATACGATGCATGCAAATACAAATCAATGTGGGTCTTGGCAGCTAATCGTTCCACTTCCCAATATAGAGATCAAATTCAATTATAAGTTCTGGTGGAGAATAGCATAGAGTTTTATGATCAGCCAATAAACTATTGATGCTAGAAACATGATTTTTTAAACTTATGATCTTTAAGAATATATATTTGAACCAGCAAAATTTATATTCAAGAAAACAGCCACAAATATCTGATTAATATCAATGCCCTTTGGATGCTGATGGCTGTATACTATTTAAATATTTTGGGTACAACTGTACCAGATACCCACAATTGAAATTCAGCGTAGAATAGATGCTAATGGCATATATATTTGGTATGACAGAACAAACCATGACTGCTGCAGCTTAGATTTGTACAATAGAATCACATACCCAACATTACAGCACCAATAGAGGTTAATCTTATACAACAGCTTGACTATGTACGACACCTTTAATTCATTTCCCCATAATATTAAAAGATTCACCACCTTCTAGAAATCATTTGACCCCTTTTTAAACCACAAACAATTGACTTTAAATTTGCTTTTCCCTCTTAATATGTATGGCAGTCCTATGATGTTTGGAATCTTAATAAGGGTATGATGGCTCCAGCAAAGAAATATGGCTTCAATAATCACAATCAATTAAACATCCTAGTCCCACAAACAATTTATGGCAAGCTTTTCATGCTGCGATAGGTTCAATATCCTCAAAGTAATAGCAAGGGTTGGTTGGTATCTTGTGCAGTCCTGACAACTGTTAGAGTTTGTTCTCGAAGCTGTGACTGGCAATACATGATAATTGTTTCCTTGTATGAGGGACAATTAACTTGCACACTCATCAATATTAAACAATAAAAGAATAGCTGGGAAAATCATTTGGTATGATAGCTATTAACTATGAGCCCTTAATTAATAAATTTAATTTAACATCAATAACCTTTGTAACAGATAATTAATCATTAAATATTGAAATCCTTTATAAACAATTTGAGGTAGCACTGAAACCCTTCAAAATAATCTTAAATAATATTGAACCCATCATAAATAAAATGATATTGAAACATCTCACAAATAAACATATGTAGCATTGAAACCCTACAAATAAATTTAGAAATGAAAAATCTTATTGATTGGAAACCCACAAACTAAATTGAAATCTTGCACTCAATCTAGAACTTTTGGCGCAAACCCAAAAAAATTGGAAATCTTCAACACACATCGAAAACTAACTAAAAACTAGAAACATTCACCACCAATGTGATCCTTGAGTGGAATCACCTCTATAGACAAGAGGGTTTTCATCCTCTGCTTTCTTGGAAATCAAAGGGTTTTTTCCCTTGGGAATAAAAAAGATTAACACAAGATCCAAGCTACTAGAGAAATCAATTTGATAAAATATTCAAAATGCCTTTTTCCCTTGAGCCTTGTCTCCCTTTTTTTTTAAGACTTCTTTATCTTGAGGAAATAACTGAATATTAATTATCTTTTCTCCTTGTCTCTCTATAATACTTAATTTAGGATATTCCCCATTCTTTAGATGTTCCAAGCTAATTTAAGTTTGTAACTCCTCTCTTGAGATTCCCTCCTAATTTAAGTTTATAACTCTCACTGCCTAAAGATAGAGAAATAATCAAATATTCCTAGGAGTTACAAATGGCCTTTTTTCCCCATTTAGGCGGGCCCACTTATGTACTTCAAATAATAATAATTAATTTGTCCTTTACAATGTTTTTAAATAATATCAGGACTAACTTAGTAATATTATTTTATTACAATTATTTCCCTACGGAAAATCAAATAATAGAGGGCATTAATTAATTAAATGTGAAAAAAGAGACATTGCAAGCATTTTCCTTTCACTTTGTGAACCTTGTAATCACAAACCTGCAATGTCCCCTTATTTGAGACATAAAAATGCACACACAAAATTCCTTGTTCACGATTAAATTAGATCATTTCAGATTGCACATTTCAAGAATAAGACAAATGGAATGCATTATTATCAACTAGTGCATAACTAACCTAATCTGACATGACTTGTTACTCTTGATCGGAATAGATCTTCGCCTCCTTCCTCTTCCTAACCTCGTGAGATGGTAGATTTATTGTGCCAAGGGCGCGTGCACCATCTCGAGTTGGACACCCTCAAGGATTGGTTACCCATCTTGGGCTCCGTCCAACATTGGGTGGATTTACCCGCCTTTCCTTTCCACACACTCCCTATCTTTATCGAGTGTTACGAAAGAGATTTTTGGCCCAAAGTCTATTCTCGTAGTAGCAAAGTCATAACATCATTCACTTATCCTATTGAATTCACAATTCATCACATATTAGAATATTTATAAACAACCACTGATATTTAATCTAATAAGATATGGGTTAGTCATTATACCGTAATCCACCACTGTATGTAGCCAATCGTATTTCCTGAATACATAACTATCAACCTTATTCAGACCACTGAAGATACTTACCTCAGAGTGTCGCTTTGTATTTGATTACTTCAAGACATGTTCCCTGTCAGCGTAACCTCTTCGTGTCTTCTTCTCTCCATCAATTTCCCAATATATGTATTATAGGGGAAACAAACAATAATAACACATCTATTTACCCTACTCAATAAATTCTGAATATATTAACTAGAAGCAAATAATAACAAATGCATCTTAATCTTTAGATTCTGATTATAAATAACAATAGGTATATCTATTGATCTATTCTATAAATTCTAAGCATATCATAATAATACTAATAGCTATGCCTATCGGTTCCCTTTAACCTTTGGCAGATCACAGCCCATAAAATCTGACTTTTACCCGAGTGTATTGCAGCCTCTGTTTATTCTTTTATTTACATTTCTGATTCCCCATATATCCTCCTCTTCTTCTCATATGTTATCCCTTTATATCTCTATTTCTAATAAATATTTATATACCGTTATGTATATATTCTATACAAGAATCTATATGTATATTACTATTCTTACTTGACTTACAATAATTCTATTGCATGAATAATTGCAGTGACAATAAGGCCTACCACAGAAATAATAATAATTACAAATAACAAAATATAGTAACTATGATAAAATAATATTCACCAATAGCTAAAATATATAATTATATTCTATCACTATATTAGAGCATACCACAATCTGTATAAATCTGAATATGCCTCTTATTATTGATCCGGTGTTTCCTTTAGCGCAGAATATACTCTTATATTCTTCCTTTAATTCCACTCATCCGTCCATCGATCTGTAGAATGCTCCCTTTCTTCTACAGCGACGATCCCTTCTTACCTTACTCACATTTTTCTCCCCATCGATATCTTTTGGATTATATTGTCCTCTTTTTTATAGCCGGTCAAGGTCTTGACTTGAATTGTGCCTTTTGGTGCTGCCTTTTGGGAATCAGCTTAATGTTTGATTGCTTTTTCCTAACTATCGTTTATTTGGGAGTCATTCGTCCTTTTTACTTTGTATATTATATTTTGTATTTGTTTAGTATTTTGTATATTATATTTGGTATTCTTTTTATTTCATTTAGTATTTGTTTTCTACTATGGTTTCTTAGAATGATATTTATAATTTTTTACATATTTTTGCTATTATCAGCTTTATTATTATAATATGGGTTATTCTAAAATATTTACTTTGTGATTATAATGTCTATGATAATCATGATGTAGATAATAACGGTTAAGTTATTATTAATATTTATAATATTATCATGATATGTATAATTATATATTTGTATTTTAATAATTTTTCATATTTGTATTTTGATATTTAGTTGTATTTTGATATCTTGGTGTTACAAATTTCGGGGGACATGACAAAACCCATGGACTCTATTTATAGCATTTCCATTCAATTTGGGATGAAGAGCCATAAATGTACTTGATTGAACATGAAGAGGAAAGGAGTGATCAATTTACTTGCAAATCTTATATACAATTGTGAGATGATTCCATTTGACATGAAGGGGTTGGAAAATTATTTTGCCAGTTCTTGAGAATGAATATCAGGCTTTAACATGGTTAAGGGCTGCCTAGTGCGCAATAACACAACAATGAGCATAATGCCAGTAATGGTATTTCTTGTGGTTGTATTAGGTTCCAAGTTTCTGTGAAGAGCCTTGCAAAATTTTGCTCTAAAATATCTGTTTTGACTCCTTTGGAATTATGTCGAACACCTGGTGTGCCAACTGTTATATACTGGTTTTTGTTTCTATTTGACTTGTTTTGGTCTATAGATGATGCCAATGATGTTTTGAGTGCTTTTCCAACGATGTAGCTGATTATTCATGCAATAGAAATGCTATGCAGGATATTTTATATTTTCAAGTACATATGAATGACTATTACATGTGCAAATAATTACCTACAGCTATAGACATTTTACCAAATAACTAGAAGCTAAACTCTGACTTCTTTAGAATGCTTGTGATGTAAAATACTAAGTTAATGATTCGTTTTTGGATTCAGGTATGGGTATGAGAATCCGGTATGGGATTCGGTCAAAATTTTTTTTGGGGTTGGGTACAGCTTGGGTACGGCAATACAAAAAACATATAAAAATCAGAAATATATACATATTTGCAGCAGTAATTAAGTTCAGAATACACCACCATATTAATAGTCTAATAACATAACAAAAATACATCACTTTCATAGTCACTAAGTCAAATATTAAAATATTAGTGATTACTCGAATGTCATGATATAAAACTATAAATTAAAGTTCAAACATAAAATGTCAAACGTTTACAAGCAGCCATTATTGATCATTGATCAATCTGAATCATATGGGTCATCGAACAAACTAGCATCATTAGATGCTACATTTTGTGTAGAACCACACATAGCATTAGTGGCACTCGCACAAGTACTGCCACTAGCAGTAACATTGACACTACCACTCTCATGATCAGTAGCTGCTTCAGGCTCATACTCATCATCAATATCAAGTGCAGCTAAGTGACTTGTGGAAGCGTCCAAGTCAAGCTGCTCTAGCTCAATACCCCACCTCTTTGTGTCTCCTTCTTTGTAGGAACTTTGCTTGTGTGTAAGGAGGTGCAAGTTTGAATGCACATACACCAAGTCCTTTTCCTTTTTGAATGCAGCCTATTGCGTTTTATTGAGTGGATGAAGGAGTATGTGCTCCAATTCCTCTCATAAGAAGATGAACTAGCAACCTATTAAGACCAAATTAAACAGTTAAGAGTTACAAAATTTAACTAAACAAAATTATTAATTAATATAAAATTATAAATTAAAATTAAAATTACAAAATATAAAACTTACTTGGGATAAGATTTTTATTGCAATTGGTTGGAGGTGCATGTATTCTTGCCCATGGAAGTACCACCAACTATGAGCATCCACCCTGTACTTGTCTCGAAGAGCATCAAGATTTTGATCAACACTACCGGAGCATGCAAAAGCCATGAACTCAGCCCTCACTCGATCATGTTGGTCATGATCAGTGAAGAGTCTCCAAAGTGCTGCCTTGTACCCTTGAGCCACTTCAACATCCCTATATGGAGCAGCTCTTGATGAAACATAAAGTATCTCAGGACTATAATATTTGGGACTCAATGCAAAAGCAAGAAGATGCAATGGAGTGGTCATTTTGTTCCATCTATCAACCATGATTTCCTGTAGCTCTTTGAAGAACTTTTCTTCAAGATCTTCCTCTTTTGCATTGATGATGGTTTTTCATCTTCTCAATCATTCAGTCGATACCATCATATACTTCTCCCAAACAAGGTCTATCCATGTTTGTGTAACGGATCATGCTCAATATAGGCTTAGTGAAACTGACCTGGTACTCAACATGATCCCACCAACACTCATCTAGGATTCTTTGCCTGACCCTATTTTCCCTTTCACTGCTAGATTGCCTCCATATGGCCCAATTAGGGCTGATTACCATGGCATAGAGTGACTCACGAACCTTTATAAGTCGTCTCAACACAATTGTGTTGGAGGAAAAACAGGTCTCAACAACCTGTTTGGAAATCAAAATAAAAATAAAAATGTAATTTAAATTTACAAAATCAAAATTTAAAATTAAAAGAAAACTAAAAATTTAAAAATGTTGAGAATTAACTTACCTTCAACAATTCCAATTTTGAGAATTGTCTAAATATTCCTTGTGTCATATGGTGGTTGGTGACAAACATTTGGATGTGTTCACCCTTAGCATACACCTATTTGATCCACTCAATTTTGAATCCAATTTTTTGTAGCATTAGACTGAGGGAGTGGATAGCACAAGGTGTCCAAAAAATGTGTGGATACTTCTCCTCAACCAATAACCTAGCAGCCCTACAATTTTTGGCATTGTCGGTTACAACTTGCACAACATTTTGATGGCCCACTTATTCAATAGCTTGGCAAAGGATGTTAGCAATAAATGGATCATCTTTCACCTGTCCCTCACAATCCACTGCTCTCAAAAGCATTGCCCCTTTAGGGGACACGGCAATAACATTGATCAATGGGCGATTTTTTGCATCTTTCCATCCATCAGTAACGATGATCACCCCTGTTTTGATCCATGAATCCCTTATGGGCTTCAAAGAGTCTGCTACATGTTTCACCTCTTTCTCCAATAAGGTGCAACGCGCCTTCTCAAAACCTGGGCCCTTATACCCCTTTGGAGCCTCATTAATAGATTTCACCATTTTTTGCCAATATGGTGAATGAACAACGTTGAATGCCAATCCATTGGTATAGACACATCTTGCTATGTCTTGATCAACAATCTCTCTTGCCTCATTCTGAAATGAAGCTTCCAACGGTCCCTTAGATCTTTTATTTGATGAGGACACGGTTTGCTCTTGATGGATGTTCATAAATGGATGGATTTTTGTAGGTGGAAGATAAGTAGGTGGTGTAGGGGGTTTCATGGATCGAGATCCTTTCCTCAAAGGATGGCTTGTTTTAAGACTACCAGCATTTTGCTCTGCTTTTTCTTGCTCAGCAATATATTTCAACACTACGTCATCTGGAAGGCCTTTGCCATCACCTTCTGGAGATCCTGGACAAGGTTTGATGCCAGTATTAGGGATCCTACACAAGTGGGCTTTAACTTGACTGTATGAGCTCACATATTGAACGTTGCAATGACTACAAATCCAAATAAATACTCCACCACCTGCACATTGTTGAACCATTTCTACATATTTCCAAAGGGGAGAGGTTGCATTTATTTTGAAACGAGATTGCCCTGAGTTAGAAATAGATGTCATTGTAATACCTAAGGCACAACAGATTGAAATAATTTTGGTATTAAAATTTGAAACTTAAAAACTTAAAAGAATGAGAACAATGAACAAAACAATAAAAACAAAACAAAATAGTTCATTTGTTAAAAAAATGTAAGAAAAAAAATAAAAAATCTTCAAAGAAACCTACCTCTTTTGAACCAATCTTGCTCTACGATCTTCTTGGCAACGAACGGACACTTGCAAGTGCTTAGGAATAGCACAACAATCAACTTTGAAGACCCAACGATCAGCCTTCAAGTCTATTCAAGGTTGTGCAAGCAAGAGAGAAAGTTCAGCAATGGAGGCAAAAAATCTTGTTTTTCATTCACAAATTGTTAAATGAGATTGTTTTTACCTATTTAGTGTGTTTGGAGGCACAAATTAGGGTTGCAATGAATATTAAAATATTTAGAAGTCAACATTTGGTCAAAAAAATGATAAAAAAATGCTAAAAAAACACTTTATTCCGCGGACTGGGCGTTTTCATGCTTGGATTCGTCGAGGATTCTCCTTGGATTCTTTTCGTCGTATCCTGGTCGAATCCGCAGGCAACCAATGTATCCGACTCAAATCCACAGGCGTCATTTGGTATCCTGGTCGAATCCGTGCGGTACCGTACCCGAATTTCGCATTTGGTATGAATCGAATTGTATCTAGAGCCTTTTCCCAGCAAATCAGTAACTTAGATAAAATATAACTTGGTACAAGGCTATAACTGGTATGCAGATGATTAACATGCAAAATCAAACTTGGAGAATGTGAGACATCATTATTCATTGTCTAGTACATATGCAATTCTATTGACTCCATGACTGATTTACAATGATGGTCCATTGTACATGACAGCGAACAAACTCCCTATGCAGATATTACTGATAATATACTTTCCTGGGTTTATAGTGACTGATAACTACATACAACAGATTACAACTCAAGGATTACTTCAAGCCTGTGAGACAGTGTAACTATGACATGTCAAATGATGGTTATAGAGCTGTTTCCAAGAAGATACAGACTGTTTGAGGCCAGAGACACCTAAATCCCACTATGTAGTTTTAGAAATCAGGATTAACAGAAGCTCTCATTGTTAAGACTCATTACAAGGCAGCTTGAGAAAATGTTGACAAAAATTTTCTGAGTTTATAAACCTTACAATGAACTCACAATTACTTAGAATTCTCAAACAACAAAATATATAAAGGCAATAACTATGTTTTAGACCCAGATATTAGATATCAACTGAGAATGGAAATTATTCCCAACCTGAGGTCCCACGCAAGCCTGAAGACAATGGACCAAAACTGAAAGTTGACTTTGGCCAGAGTGACTGATACATCCCACATAGCTAGGCTTAAATAATATTTAAAATGCCCAAAATACCTCCAGATTGAGACGTCTAACCTTGCTGGGCAGATTCAAATTCCTTAGTGATTTCTTGAATGCCCAAACCAACCCGTGAAGAAGACTCGTGAATATTACTTGCTGCCTTGTGCCCCTGAACCCAGATTAACACGCCATTCAATGCTTAATCCACCATAAAATGTCTCTCAACAACTGCAAAAGGGCGCTTATTTTCTCAGCAGCCATCACTCAACTCGTATGGAGAATATAAGACGTCTTGAGCCACGATTTCCTTCAAAATTCAAATGCGGCTAGCTGATAATAGTTCGACACGAGCTGCACATATCTTTCATCCAAAAATTTGTTTTCTTCCAGCTAGGGGTGATGTCTCACACCCGAAACTGAACATGTGAGGGTCCTCAAACCCTAGACCAGAAGCTCGAGCTCTTCCATGAGAAAATATGCATCTTCCAAAAAATGCCGACCAAAAAATGAACTCCCATATTATTCAATAAGCCTGATAAAGTGACTTTCTTCTCATTTTAATCTTTTCCTTTCAAACATAAAGTGACTTTTGAATAGTCTCTTTTATTAAATATTTACATTAGTCACTTTTATCAAATTTCATAAAGTCACTTTACAAAAATAATTTAATTAATTATTTAATATCACCATAGAGGATAATTTTGAAACTTAGGCAATAATTAAATAATTAAATAAATGACTCCCTGTTTTCATCAATTGCCTTTGGGAATTAAAAGGCAATGAGGCATTCTGAGTGGCTAATTCGAAGGGGACATTACAGTCCTCCCTTCCCGAAATTGCTTGTCCCCAAGCAATTGCAGGGTCGAGTGCTGAAGAATCTGCTCATTCTCCCATGTGGCATCCTCGGCTGACAAATCCCTCCATCTCACCAAGTACTCTTTCACCACCCTATTCCTCAACCTCCTCTCCTGAGTGTCTACAATCTGTTTAGGGACTAGGACCAAATGTCCCTCCTCATCCAATGGTGGGAGCTCCGAAGAAGAAGTAACCTGCTGGCCTAGTGCCCTTTTAAGGCAGGCAACATGAAATACATTATGAATCTTGCTGCTCTCTGGCAGCTCCAACTCATATTCTACCTCTCCAACCCACCTGGTAATCCTGCAAGGTCCATAGAGTCTGGGCTTGAGCTTCTCGGCTCCACTCTTCTTAAGAGAAGACAATCTATAGGGCTGCAAACGAAGGTATACCAAATCACCGACCTTAAAACTGTGCTCAACCCTGTGTCTATCGACATATGTCTTTTGCGGATTTTGTGCCACCTGCAAATTATCTTTGAGTTCCCTCAAGATATCCTGACTCTCCTGAATCCAATCCTTGGCTTTGGGAGCCTTGCTATCACCAAAAGTCACCTCCATAAATGAAGGTGCATCGTAACCGTATAAAGCTCTAAAAGGACTCATTCCAATGGACATATGATAAGTGGTATTATAATAATACTCTCCCAAGTGTAACCATTTAATCCATGCCCGTTGATGCCCTGCAATGTAGTTGCACAAGTACCCCTCAATCCATTTGGTCACAATCTTTGTTTGTCCATTTGTCTGAGGGTGATTATTCGTGCTTGGAGTCAACTCGGTACCCACCAACCTAAATAGCTCCTCCCAGAATGCACTCATGAATCTACTATCCCTATCACTGACTATATACTAGGGTAACGCATGCAATCTAAAAATCTCCTTGGAAAATAAATCAACCACCTATGGAGCCCTTTACTTAGTTGGAATAGCAAAGAAGTGAGCATACTTCGTCAACTGATCCACCACCACAAAGATACTATCTCTCCCATGCACCTTAGGTAGACCTGTGATGAAGTCCATAGAAATACTCTCCCATTTCTACTCTGGGATAGGCAATGGCTGTAGCAACCCGACTAGATGGGTATGCTCTGACTTGTTTTGCTGACAAGTCACACACTCCTTGACGTGTCTCAATACATCATCCTTGAGGCCCTTCCATGAGAACCTCTCTCTGACGTGTCTATAAGTTTTGAAATAGCCCTGATGGCCTGTTAAGGGAGTGTCATGAGAAGCCTGCAAAATCTTCTCCTTCAGTCTGGACTCTGGCACCAAGTAAATCCTATCCTTGTAGTAAATCACATCATCCACTACTCGGTAACTGTCATCCTGAATCAATCCATCCATCAACTCACAAGCAAACTTATTCTTGGAGTACTCCACCAACAAGAGGGACTTCCAATCTGTGGGAATCTCTGAAAGTGAGCAAGCTGAAGGTTTCTTGGAGAGGGCGTCCGCTACCACATTCTTCTTCCCTTTCACATTCTCTATATCAAAGTCATATGCCTGTATCCTGCTGACCCATTTCTGCTATCTCTCATTCAAATCCCTATGCTCCAAGAAGTATCTGAGACTATTGTGATCGGTCCTCACCACAAACTTCCCTCCAACTAGATACTGTCTAAATTTCACCAAGGAATGCATAATGGCGAGCATCTACTTATCATAGATGAAGTAGTCTCTCTGGTCCCCTCAACTTACGGCTCTCAAAAGCTATGGGTGTCTATTTTGCATCAACACTGCTCCTATGCCCTCACTTGAGGCATCACACTCCAAAACAAACGACTGTGTGAAATCGGGAAGCGTCAATATTGGGCAACTACTCATCACCTCCTTGAATTTATCAAAAGCTCGTTGTGTCTCCTCTGACCAACTGAATGCGCCTTTCTTTGTCAAATTTGTCAAAGGTGCTCCCAACTGTGAAAACCCTCTCACAAACCGCCTATAGTAACTACACAATACAAAGAAGACTCGCAACTTTGTCAGTGTCCTAGGTGGTGGCTAGTCAAGTATCGCCTGTATCTTCTCCTGATGGACCTGTACTCCCTCTGCACTGATCACATGCCCCAAATATAATATTTCTCTAAGGCCAAATTCGCATTTTGAAGCCTTAGCGTAGAGTGAATGCTCCTCCATGATACCTAAGATCTCATCAAGATGTCTCAAATGCTACTCCCAAGTCTGGCTGTAAATGAGCAAGTCATCAAAGAACACCAACAAGAATTTACGCAACTGCTTATTGAATATATGATTCATGTAGGACTGGAGTGTGGCAGGTGTGTTTGTCAAACCAAATGGCATGACCAAGAATTCATAGTGCCCATAGTGACAACGAAAGATTGTTTTGTGTATGTCCTATTCTCTGACTTTGATCTGATGGTACCCTGAACAAAGATCAATCTTCGAAAAGTACACTGCCCCATGAAGTTCGTCCAACAACTCATCTATCTTGGGTATGGGGTATCTGTTCTTAATGGTTTTGATATTAAGAGCTTGGTAATCAATGCACATACGCATGGTTCCATCCTTCTTCACCAAGACCACAGAAGAAGTGAATGGACTGGAGCTCAGTCTAATGTGTCCCATCTCAAGCAATTCTTTGATTGCTTTCTCAATCTCATCCTTGAATTTCTTCGGATGACGATAGGGGGCAGTGATCACTAGTTTGGCCTCCTCCTCTAACTCAATGGTATGCTCAAAACCACGATCGGATGGTCTCCTTGGTGGTATCTCTCCAAAAACCCTATCATGTTTACCTAATAGCTCCTGAATGTCAACATGATATGGCTGCCCTGAATCTGAAGACTCCTTGGTGGTGATCAAACACTTTGCTGCCCAAGCTATGCCATCATGTCGAAAAATGCTCTCCGTGCATCTAGCAAGTTGATCCATTAGCCATGCCTCTAAGCAGTACTCACTGCCCTTCTGCTGTCCTGAACTTAAGTTCCATGGTCTAAAAGTTTTGTGAATATTTCCCTAAGGAGTGTAACCACTGAACTCCAAGTATAGCATGAGTACCACCCAAATCCACCACAGAGAAGTCATCTATGGCTATGTAATTGCCCAAGGTAATAGGCAACTGTGGGACCCTCCGAGTGCATCTCAATTTATAACCATCTGCCGCCATCAGATTAAATCCTTCAAAGTCCTCTGCAGGTAGAGTATGCTTCTCAACTAGGGCTGCATCAATAAAGTTGTGGGTGGCCCCACTATCAATCAACACTGCTATATGATGCCCCTATAGAACTCCTCTAACTCTAAAAGAGTTGAATCTAGGAGTGCCTGATAAGGTAACAATGGTACCACTCTTACCCTCTCCCTTAGACTGCTCCTCATCTGAACTGTTGTCATCATCATCCTGAGAAGGCTCGTCATCACTACTTTCATCTTCGGACACAACCTCAATAAGGTGAGCCTTGCCTTTTCTTAGGCAACGGTGACCTGGCTCCCAATGTTCCTAGCAATGGTAACAAATTCCCTTAATTCTGCATTCCTTGCGATACTCCTCATCTGGATTACTTTTCTTATTTCCCTTCTTCTGAAAAGAGTTCTTGCCCTTGTTTTTCTGAGGAACAAAAGGCTTAGAAGGGGTTTTATTGTCAGGTGTGGAGAACTCCATGTGTCTAGCTCTAGTGATCACATCCTGTAGGGAATCGGGTTTGAAAGCCTTGATCCAACCACGAAGTGGTTCAGATAGACCCTCAATGAAGAGCATAACCAACTTCTGCTCTAAAATATTTGTCACCATAGCTGCCAGTCGCTAAAACTCTGAAATATATGTATCTCTTGATCCACTTTGCTTAAGCTGTGCCAACTCACGGAAATGAAGCTCAAGATCCTTCTGACCAAATCTATCCATAATTTTTTGTGTGAACTCCAAATAAGAAGTGATGTTGGCATGCCCTAGGGTGACAAGCCCATGATACCACCACTCATGTGCTTCACCATCCAAATGTAGCGTAGCATACTTAATGGCCTCAGTCTCCAGCATGGGGTTTAACTCGAAATAAGTATCCAACTTTTGTACCCACGCTCTGGCTGTGCATTTACTAGACCCGTCAAAGGAAGGGATAGAGAGTTTCCCAACTTTGCGTTGTAGATCTTGGTTCTGCTATCCTCTATTGTTATTTCTAGGTCTATTCCTGTACTTGATAGTGCAAAAATTCGCTAATGACATGGCAGCATGAAATTCATCTCCCAACGATTGATATTCTCTCAAATAATCTGTGAATCCCTCTCCTTGTGCTTGCTGCTCTTGATTTCCAGCAGGTTGTCCACCCAAGAATTGAGGCATGAGAGGCCTCAGAGTCACCCTACTAGCTGTCCTAGCATGGTTATGTGCTAGTATGTTGGTGTTGCTTGCCTCTACATTGTTATCATGACCATTTGTCCCATTGTTACCAATATTCCTATCACCCACAAGCTAGTTTAAGAGTTGAGCTATTCGTTGTTGACCTCTAGTTAGGTCATTGAGAATCTGTTGAGTGTGTTGTACCCAAACCAAATTTTTTGCTTCATCAAGGCATTTTGCTTAAAATAGTCTAAACCTTGCTAAAATGATGATAAATACAGTTTTTGGGCAATATCAAGCATGGAGTTTTGTCAATGTTTTGTCAATTAAAGGCAGTGTCCATTGATTAGAATCTGAATCAGAGACTCAGAATGAAGCATTTCATGATGGAGGAGCATTTCACGATGACAATTATACTTTTGAATGGTCATTTCAGTGGCTAAAATCAAGATTTCAGTGGTTAATTTTTGAAGATTTCTCAAGGAAAAGCAAGATTGCGCCCTTGTAGCCCAGGGGCGCCCTTCTTTTTGAAGGCCTAAATTTTGTGGTAAATGCTCATGAATACAGTCAATCCTTTTAGAATTAGTCTGCCTATTCGATGAGTTATCCTGCGAGGCTATCTGAGGCTTGTAACTCCGGTAACTGGCGACAAAAGTTGAAGATTCCAAAGTTCCAGATTGCAAAAGCTTATCTTTTTCCAGCTTTTGCGCCCCTGTAGCTTAAGGGCGCACCTCTTTAAAGGGTGTTAAATCTTGGTATTCCTGATGATTGATGTAGTCAATCTCTTCACGACTAGTCTGCCTGTCCGACGAGCTATCGAACGTAGTCATCCGAGTCCCAGAGCTCCGACAGTCGACATCTGAAGATGAGCTTATAAAGAGACATCACATAACAGAACTTCTTCAAATGGTGTAATTGCGTTTCCAGTGTGCCTGTAGCTCAGGGGTGCCCTTCAAAATGACCTCTGAGATGGCAGAGTTTGTTGACGAGGTCTTCCTGACATCAGTGCTACTCTAGTCGAGTTTCGTGATGCACTAAGTTGCCTGTTAATCCGACATTCTGAAAGATCGTGGCAGAGATTCTACCAGGCACGTAATTTCACGGGCGGACTGGCATATAAATTTCATTGTATTTCTATAGGCCAAGGGCGCCTAGCCTTTAGGCCTGTCAGATGAGGTTATTGACGTTCGAAGTCTTCACGAGACTTGAGTGTAATTACTCCAGCTATTCAACGAGCTCAGCCGTCAGCCTTCGGGATTTGGCAAATGCTCGTACATGCGAGGTCTTTGGTGAAATATTGAAAAATGAAGGCAGCTCAAAAAATGGCCAAGTCTGGTCGTTTATTCCATCTTGGGAAAGGCGCCTTTCTATTTGAGGTCTTAGAAGCAGTTTTCTTGCTTCGTCGCCTCTAAAAACATCTCTCTCGGTCCTTCTGGCTATGCATGAAGACAGACAGTGCTTGAATCGGGTCATCCTAGCTCCAGATATCAGAGGTCGAAGTAGGGCATCTGGTTGAGAGTTGCACTTTCGTCAAAATGGTGTTCGTGCCTTGTCAAGCTAGGCGCGCCCTTACTTCTGGGGTCCTTAATGCAGCTTTCAGATGCCTTCCATATATTCGTTAGATGCAGAATACTCCTAGGCACGCAGTGAGCTTGGTTGCCTATCAGCAGGGTTCACCATTCGTCGTCAGCAGCTGTTTGAAGCGTCAGATGGCAGTTTGGAGAAATGGTTAAGTCTGGTACCTGAAAATCAATTTAATCAAGGGCACCTAGTTTTCTGAGGTGTTAAATAATGGATTTTGCAGTGATGACTCCCAGCAGACATTTTTTCCTTGCTCTGCAGGCTTCGCAATGAATACACCTGTTCAGTCTCAGCATCATCTGGTCACCCAGAAATCATTGTCGAAGATGGCCAGTTGTAACTTTGTAGTCAGCTACAAAATAGGAAGTTAATAAAAAGCGTAATATCTTGAGCAAATGGACGCCTATGAGGTCAAATGAGGACTTTTTGAAATCAGTGAAGTTCGCCGGTGAATCCAAGTGCTTTACTTGGTTTGTCAACTGATCTTAAATAATATTTAATATTTATTTTTGCATATTTTAGCATTAAATGGCGAATTTCTAAAATTGGCGCCTTTGCTATTGCATAATAAATATTTTATTATTATTTCGAACTTCAAGTGAGTCAGTGTAACTGAAGGGGGTCCAATTAGAAGCCTTCTATTTGGTTGAGTTTTTAAATCTTGCAGTAAACAACATGGTGCGAATTCTCTTTATTTAAGCATGGCGCCATCATTATTCATTCTCACAGCTTCAAGGAAATTCGTATTTCTCAAGACAAAGGTGGATTTTCAAGGCAAAGGCAAATTCATCATCAGCAATCAAGGGCGATTTCATCAAGAATTCCTTTTGCAGGTTTTTGTTCACATTTATCAGCAAATTTAAGAACAGTGGCGATTTTCACAGAAGAAAGAGCATAGAAAAAACGTCTTTTTCCTCCTTGTTTCTCAAATTTCTCTCAAAACCCAATTTGCATGTTCCTGAAGTTGATAGAATTTGACAAGTTTGAACATCTGGATCATTTCTATATAGCCTCCTCGAATTAAAATCATGTGCTTGATTTTTCAGGAATTTTTAACTCCAGAACATTCGTTCTTGAGGTTCTAATTTTCTTAACTGAAAACTCTTTGCATGGTCAAGTAGAAGTTAGATTTTCGCATTTCTGACGTACTGGGCTGTCTTAGAATCTTTTTCTGAACAAAACCCATATCTCAGATTTTTTGCCAAAAATAACTCTTCAGAAGGCTATTTTTAGCTTTCCAGAAGTCTTGTCAGAACATAGTCGAGTTCATAATCAACAGGCGAGTTTTTCAGAATGCAGTACACTCAGCACGAATATAGGACCAAAACAGTCCTTACGCACTACTTCATCGGGACAATTGAGACGAATCTTCACAAGGTGTTGCCAGAAGCAGTTCTAGATCCAGTCAAGATCAAAGATTCAATTATTCGGAACATTCAGCAGTCCGAGTTATTGGAGGCCGCTTCCATACCTATCTCTGTTCATTGTATTGAGTTCGTAATGTCTTGTATTAAGCATTACAATTCTACTACTCGTGAGATAGTGTCAGTAGATGGACGAGTCATTTGCAGTCTCAGGCCTCTGGATGTTGAAAGAAGTTTTGGTATACCTCAACACCCGAATAGTTTAGTTATTTCTATGGAGCAGTGCGAGCAGGCATTCAATGCTGATGTGGACAAATGCCAGAGTAAAATGGCAAAAAGATGGTTAAAACAAGCGAAGAACAGATTGCCAAACAATGTGGGTCATGGTGAGTACAAGGATGAGTATGCGATTCTGATTACACTCTTGAATCATGTCTCAGGTCAATCACATGCAAATGTTTTCCAGCCTTGGATGTATTACATCATTGGTTGCATCATATCTGGGCAGGAGCATTATGACTGGGCATCCTTCATCAGCGATGCTATCCACAAGCAGATCACTGGTTTCTTAGTTGCTCATGAGTTTCACATGTGTTCTTATCTCGTGTACTTGATTGCTTATCAGGGTCAGTTCCGAGGACTAAACACCGTGGGCATTCTCAGTGTTCAGAAAGTGTAATGTCCCCCTTTTTAGTGTGATCTTGTTTTGAGTGTGTTAGCCTATTACTTAGACCCTTGTGGGCTAACTGTTTTGGTTAGAGGGTCAGTGGTATCTTCTGGAGAGTTTGTTCGTTCTCATCTTTTGTGATCAGGGATTGGCTCATTGCAGGCCTTGGCTGTACAGGAGTTGTCTGCTTCTGACGGCACTGAATTCTATTGAGTTTTGAGGAAGTTAGGCTTACTTTAGTGATTTAAGTTATTATTTAACTTAAAGTATTCTTATAAAGTCAAATTGACTTTATTATTTTATATCACTTAAATAAGTTTGAAAAAAAAGGTGATTTAATTATATATTACTAATACCTTTATGTGGGGGGCAAATATTAAATCTGAAACTATTGAAAAGGACTTGAGGTTACTTCAAAATATTTAAATGACCTAAAGTATGCCCTAATCCTTAGAAATTCACACCTCTTTGCTATATAAGAGTTTTAGGCAATGAGAAACTCATCTATTGAATATTTCAACTTTGCCTTGGAGGTTTTTCCCTTGCTTTCATCCTGTGATCAGGTTTGCAGCAATCCACCATTGGAGAACGAAATCTCTTCAGTGTGAGCACTTGTGAGGCTGTGAGAGATCAGCTGAATTGGTGCAATTTGAGAGAGCTTCATTCAAAAGTTCTATAGTGTCTTATTAGAATTTTGTGGGGTTTCTACATCAGCAACAGAGGGTTTGAGTGGATGATGTTCTTACTTTCTTCATGGTAGGCATCATACTTCAATGGCTGTACCATCTGAGATGTTTTGGGCTTCTTTTTGCTTGAAAGGTGTGGCTGTTTGAGCTAGGGCGTACCAACTCCATGGAGAAACGCCTTCCTTCTTGAGGGTTTCTCTTCACCATCATCAGGTCTTGGCATCTACCTTTCATTTGCTCCAGTTTCTCAGCTGGATTTCATGCTTGTATCATTCTACACTAGATTCAGTCAGATTTCTTCTTCTGGACTGGCAAACTAGCTTCTTTTCTTATTTAAAAAAATTTGGAGGCTTACGTGTATGTTTATATGTTTTAAATCCATTGTTGAGGCTATTAAACACCTTCTGCAATTTCAGTTTGATTAGATTTGCTCAAGTTTTCATTTTGTGAGCTTTTATATGATGCGCACCTTCTCTTCTGTCTACAAAATTTCTCTAAAAAACTAAAAAACACAAATAGACTTAAGAAAAAGACAGGGGTTTGAATAGTGAGCCAGCAAGGCTCATCACAGTGGTATCAGAGCACTGATCCTGCCAGCTTGTGGGGTTAGTGGATTCTATGCGGTCACACCAGGACAAATTTGACAGGTACTGTTGACACAGGGGTTGAACAACAAAGTGGTTTTCATGGCTTCTAAATTTGTTGATGAAGTAATGGTTGCTTATGAGGAATATATAGCATTTCCAGATAAGATAAAAGATCACCTAGACTTCGAACAATATATGGAGCATCGGATGGTTTATAATAAGCAACGAAGCAAATCAAAGAAATGTGAGCAGAAAAATGTAGAGAGCATTTCAAATAATATTCAGTAGAAACCTATGCCATCATAACAAAGATTAGCTCGTAGCTTGCAGCAGTCTGAAGACTCCATTTCAAGACAAAGCTCATCACAAAACAAAAAGAAATTAAGTTTCTTTAATGTGTTGGGGTTAAAAAGGGATCAATTAGCAGTTAGTGACCAACATACAGCTGATCTTATGGAGGACAAAAATCAGACTTACATAGAAGTAGATGTTGGGCACAGGACACTTCAGGATGAGCAAGTGTTGTATGAAGACAAACCAATTGCATTAGAGCAGCCACATGAAGATAAGGTTCCTTGTGATGCTTCATCAATTACTATGAAAGAAGAAGTGTACAAAAATATGGCTTCTACAACATCTTTTGAGACAACTTCTATTGAAGAGAAAGTTTTACACCATGATAGTGGTTTTGTTGAACCCCAGGAAGATATTATCAGCACTAACGGAGATGATATCAGCCTTGAGATCAATTCTGATTTTATGAACAGCAGTCCATTACTTTCACAAAATCATGAGGTGACGGATAAAGTACATGAAGATGGTCATGTTATGGAATCTCCTAACATTAGCATTGAAGTTTTGCATGTTGAGCTTGAACAATGTTTGGTGGATTCAAGTCACAAACAGTCTGATTTTATATATCAGACCTTGGAAGATGTGAACAAAACTCAAGTTTTGTGTGATGGGTGGCTACAAAGGGCTAATAAGGCAAAGATGTTGGCTGCTCAAGCAAAACAGCGTTTGCAAGAGGTCAAGGAATGCTGCAGCCAGCTAGATCAAGCAAAGAAACAAAGGGAGTCACACCTTAGATCTCTAATTCTTCCAAGAGAAGAACATGTAAGAGGTGAGCATGCTATGGATGGACTTGCACTGACTTTGGCAACAAAGGTGTGTGAGGATATTGTCATAATAGCAGCTTCTACCTTGCTAGTCGGGCCATCTTATGAGGTACATAGCAGCAGTACCTTTGATGATATTGTGTGCGAAGTTGATAGCACACACAATGTTGCTTATTAGTTTGTTGAGCCAATTCAGGAGTATGAGTCGATTTATTGTTCTAGGGATTTTGAGATGGGTGATTTAGATTAGCATGGAGTGATTGTGCAGTTTGTGAATAATCCATTATTCGAGTTTGATGGTGGATTAGTCTATGATAATCCACTCTTCCAGTTGGAAATTGATCACACTTCTGATACTAGTTTGGCTTTGGGCAATGATCACAGTGTTTGGGATCTTTCCAATACATCGGGGTTTCAAACAGGACTCACGAAGGAGTTTTATAGTGTGTACACGGTGAGGAGTGCTTACAGTTTTTCCTTTGATCCACCTGTACATGATTCGTATTCAATGCACAATTCTTGTGTGCATGATGATTCTCTTTGCGCAGTCGAGGGAAGCAAATCATTTTTGTGCTCAGAGTCACCATCTTCACGAGGTGAGACTAGAGGCTGCAAGTTCCCGACTGAGTTGTTTGCAAGGGATTACTTGCAGGATCAAAGGTTGGATTACCATCATGCTGGTGTGTACCTGACAGAGTTTGCTACTCCTGGGTTTCATGGAGGTTGTAGTGGCAGTGGACATGATGGTTTGGTTAGTTATCACATCCCTAGGAGTTTCAGAGGGACTGTCGAGAGATGTTGTGTTGCGGATGCTTCCCAATATTCTTACTTTATTACGATGGATGGATGTGAGTACCGTTTATATTGGGATCCAGGTGGCGACAGGATTGGTACTGTGTTTTGGTTGGGTCCTAGTGGATTGCTTCACCACTTCTGGCATGGTGAAGTTGAGATCAGTGTTGAGCAGCGGAAGACAGTTGATGATAGTAGGGACATTTCACAGCACTATCCTTGGGATCCTGGTGGAGTGGTTGATCCTTTGCTGTTGAGATTGCTTGCGGTCAAGCAATTTCAGGGAGGGCGGATTGTAATGTCCCCCTTTTTAGCGTGATCTTGTTTTGAGTGTGTTAGCCTATTACTTAGACCCTTGTGGGCTAACTGTTTTGGTTAGAGGGTCAGTGGTATCTTCTGGAGAGTTTGTTCGTTCTCATCTTTTGTGATCAGGGATTGGCTCATTGCAGGCCTTGGCTGTACAGGAGTTGTCTGCTTCTGACGGCACTGAATTCTATTGAGTTTTGAGGAAGTTAGGCTTACTTAAGTGATTTAAGTTATTATTTAACTTAAAGTATTCTTATAAAGTCAAATTGACTTTATTATTTTATATCACTTAAATAAGTTTGGAAAAAAAAGGTGATTTAATTTTATATCACTAATACCTTTATGTGGGGGCCAAATATTAAATCTGAAACTATTGAAAAGGACTTGAGGTTATTTCAAAATATTTAAATGACCTAAAGTATGCCCTAATCCTTAGAAATTCACACCTCTTTGCTATATAAGGGTTTTAGGCAATGAGAAACTCATCTATTGAATATTTCAACTTTGCCTTGGAGGTTTTTCCCTTGCTTTCATCCTGTGATCAGGTTTGCAGCAATCCACCATTGGAGAACGAAATCTCTTCAGTGTGAGCACTTGTGAGGCTGTGAGAGATTAGTTGAATTGGTGCAATTTGAGAGAGCTTCATTCAGAAGTTCTATAGTGTCTTATTAGAATTTTGTGGGGTTTCTACATCAACAACAGAGGGTTTGAGTGGATGATGTTCTTCCTTTCTTCATGGCAGGCATCATACTTCAATGGCTGTACCATCTGAGATGTTTTGGGCTTCTTTTTGCTTGAAAGGTGTGGCTGTTTGAGCTAGGGCGTACCAACTCCATGGAGAAACGCCTTCCTTCTTGAGGGTTTCTCTTCACCATCATTAGCACTTGGCATCTACCTTTCATTTGCTCCAGTTTCTCAGCTGGATTTCATGCTTGTATCATTCTACACTAGATTCAGTCAGATTTCTTCTTCTGGACTGGCAAACTAGCTTCTTTTCTTATTTAAAAAATCTGGAGGCTTACGGGTATGTTTATATGTTTGAAATCCATTGTTGAGGCTATTAAACACCTTCTACAATTTCAGTTTGATTAGATTTGCTCAAGTTTTCATTCTGTGAGCTTTTATATGATGCGCACCTTCTCTTCTGTCTACAAAATTTCTCTAAAAAACTAAAAAACACAAATAGACTTAAGAAAAAGACAGGGGTTTGAGTAGTGAGCCAGCAAGGCTCATCACAGAAAGTCTATCAGTATTATGATCAACTTGAGTTCACTAAGGTTGAATGTCATTTCAAGCGTGTTCACAAGGCTTTTCTGACTTACATAGTGAGAAACTTGGACTGGGATTTGCAAGTTCGTATCTTGGTAGTTGCTAGAGTAGCGATGGATGGTTGGGCGGATTGGTTTATTCAGTTCCCGACATACACCTACATCCGAGTATATGGATTTATAGGAAATCCAGCTATGCTTCCACGTTATCCTTCGGATAAGACAGTTTTTATGGAGTTCCTGGGGCAGTTGCATGATGTTCATTGTCTTTTACGCCGCAAGAATAGACCATCCACTAATTTTCCTTTTCAGTTTGGAATGTATTGGTGCTAGACGGCAGCTGATGCCAAAGTTGTAGGACAAGAGCTCGAGAAATATCATTTCAAGTATCTTGTTGAGGCACGTGCCTATGATCTTTCGGGTCATTACACAACTCGCCTTGCTGGACGTGCATTTCATGAACCTTCTATGGAGGATTATTGGGCAAATTGCGCAGATGATTTTGAGGTTCGCAGACGTAGCTATGGCCGCTTCTCTCTCTCACAGATTTCTGTTTTCTTATCAGAAGATGTGGGAGGTTTATCAAATGATGAGGGAGAAGTTCTTCCTCAGTTTTTCAGAGAGCAGGTCGACACACAGCCGCTGCCAGCAGTTGATTGGTACGCCAAGGAGTACGCAACAGTAGAAGAGAGGTCAAGTAGAGTTATTCAAAACAGTATACTTTACCTCGACAGCAAGAAGACCAGGAGGGTAAGTGTGCCTAGAGCAGAGCCGCCAGTGGTGAATCCTTCGCTACCTTCCTTATCAAAGCCTAAACAGAAGAAGAGGAGTAACCCTCCTAAGAAAGGTCAAGCGCCAAACAATTCAAAAGGCAAGGTGCTTGCTATTAATACACACACGGAGCCTGACAGACAACCTATTACAGAGCCAGTTCAGAGGCTAGTTCAGAGTCCACCGGCGGCTGAGGTTCAGCGTCAAGTTCCTACACTAGTTCCGGAGCAGTCACCAGCACCAATTCACATTGAATTGGATTTAGACTCCCCGTCTCGTAGTGGTTCTTCTACATATTCACTCACGTCACAACCTCTTGTCGTTAGTACAGACCCTTCCAGTAGCATTAGCCGAGATCAGTCTTGGATTGAAACTCAACTGGGAAGGAAGAGGAGGCAGCTATCCTATGTCCTTAATCATTCAAATTTTGATTAGGTTTACCAGAATGCGCCATACAAGAGGGTCAAGAACATGGTCCATGTGTAGAGGAATACTGACATGGAGATTGTCGTTGAGACTACTATACCTCCACAGGGGAAGAGCTTAGATGAGTTGGAATCTCAGGATTTCGAAGTTATTACAGTCAACCTTGGTCGTAGCACACGCCAGACTTAGGTTGATCTCCTATAGGTTGCTACAGACAGTGTCAGGGATAGAATGCTGAAGGACGGAGAAGATAAGGCAGCCCTCAAGGTTGAAATTAGACAGCTTCGTCAGTACATTTCTAGCCTTGTACATAGGATAGATGTCATTGCCACACTCCCGCCGATGATTGAGCCTCCTGCAGAACATGGTCAACTTAATCATTTAGTTGCATATGGCAAGCGTTTGGATGAGTGGGAGGAGGAGTTCGTTGCTAGAGGCCGTGCTGTGCTTACAGAGTTATATCAGTTGCGGTACAATGCACGAGAGCTCCGTCTTCGTCTCCAAGATGAGGAGCAAGACATGGCAATTAATAGACCCCGGGATGAGATTATGATTGCTCACCTGAGTATGGCGTATGATTCAGTCACAGATGCAGAAGATAGAGAAGCTATCTACTCTTGGAAAACATAGTTGGTTTTCAAGGCAAAGATAGAGGAGACTATGGCGTCAGAGTTGGCTGAGAGTAGAGAGCACGTTACTAGTGCACTCCGGTTTGTGAGGACCCTAGTATCTCGCTTGCCGTGTCGATATCAGATTGAGGGTGGTGTATATGTTGAGCTTACTGATGTACAGTTAGAGCTCCAAGCACTCACTCATACTATTTTCAGTGGGGAGACGGTTGGCTGTAAGATTAATTAGCTTACAGTCATGTCAGCATTGTTCGATGAAGCAACAAGGAGTAGGGGTGAACTTCAGTCCCAAATCACAGCTGGTGAGGTTATGTTGCGTAGGCATAGCATTCTTAGACAGAGTATCAGAGCTCCAGATAGTGATGCATTTAACAATCTCGTTGAGGGATTGGTTGCTCGAGATCACAATCAGTAGACTTTAGTTCCCACCTCTCAGAATAGATATTATACATAGGAGTTAAACTTGGTGTTATCTTCTCAAGTTAACTCGCTGTCTTATCTCATGCATATCTATTCTGAGATCAACTTTATTTACTTGGAGTTTTATTTTAGGGTTTTACGTTAACTGATGGTAGTGTTCCAGTTAACTTGCTTTCAATAAGGACGTGCATGCTTGCACAATTGTCCATTTTTAGATTAGATGTTTTGGTGAACTGATGGTAGTTTTCCAG
Organism: Sequoia sempervirens; assembly: GCA_007258455.2. Lineage (NCBI taxonomy): Eukaryota > Viridiplantae > Streptophyta > Pinopsida > Cupressales > Cupressaceae > Sequoia > Sequoia sempervirens. The sequence goes on from VDFB02058242.1 coordinate 382,431,716, forward strand.
TTAACTGTATAGTTTACTTTATTAGGGCTTAGCAATAAATCTTGCATGCATTGCAAGACTGTAGTTGACTCAAGGTGATTTTAGGGTTCCCTACACCTTTCGATGTCTATAAATAAGAGCTTTTGCTCATTTGTACATAACTTTTGCACAAGAGAGAAATATATGCTGTGCCTACCTTGCCTTCAATATTGCTCGTTTTGTATCTGTTCATGCATTTTTCTATTATGATGAATTGTTATGCCACATAGGGTTTCATGCAATTATAATGGTGAATTCTTTCCTTAGTTAGATCAAATCTGTTTTGTGTTCAATAAACTTGTCCAAATTGAGCTGATAGTTGTGCCACCTTGCCTTCAAGTTGAGAATCTGAACTCGGTTATCGTGTGATGTGTGTGAATAATAAACTTATTCAGATTGAGCTGATAGATGTGCCACCTTGCCTTCAAGTTGAGAATCTGAACTTGGTTTATCGTATATTGTTGTTTCTAATAAACTTGTTTAGATTGAGCTGATAGATGTGCCACCTTGCCTTCAAGTTGAGAATCTATACTTGTTTATCATTAGATAGTTATCCTTGCTCCATTTTCTCATGCTCTGTTTTCTTGAGGAAACTGGATAGATTTTAAGCAATTAGCCTAGTTGTAGTTAGTAGTCTGCGAAACCAGAAAATACTTAGTTGCAACGTATAGAGTTTTCTTGAAAGCCTTGTACCTCTACAGCTGAGACAAAAAGACAGGAGATAGTTTAGATTACTTTTCCCTTTCCAGGCATTTTTGTTAAAGCACGAGGGAGCTTCCCCTCCTAATTTGAAGAGCACTCATTGCGTAGTGTGCATAGCTGTCCATACCAACTTATACTCTAGAGGTGTTAGTTGTTACGCCAATAGAGTGCTAGCCTCTGGTATGTCCTGTCTATCACCCATGATCTCTTCCTCGGATGACGAATCGGTAGCAAAAGGACCAAAATCTCTTCTCCTTTCTCTTCTATATGTTATACACTCCCGATTGTCAAGATTTATAACATCCCACTACCACAAAGGCAGGCAAGAAGCTAGCTTTGATACCACTGTGAAGAGCCTTGCAAATTTTTTCTCTAAAATCTTTGTTTTGACTCCTTCGGAATTATGTCGAACACTTGGTGTGCCAACTATTATATGCTGGTTTTTGTTTCTGTTTGACTTGTTTTGGTGTATAGATGATGCCAATGATGTTTTGAGTGCTTTTCCAACAATGTACCTGATTATTCATGCAATAGAAATGCTATGCAGGATATTTTATATTTTCAAGTACATATGAATGACTATTACATGTGCAAATAAACACCTACAACTATAGACATTTTACCAAATAGCTAGCAGCCAAACTCTGACTTCTTTAGAATGCTTGTGACACAAAATATAACTTGCTACAAGGTTGTAACTGGTATGCAGATGATTACCATGCAAAATCAAACTCGGAGAATGTGAGACATCGTTACTCATTGTCTAGTACATATGCAATGCTATTGACTCCATGACTGATTTATAATGATGGTCCACTGTACATGACAGTGAACAAACTCCCTATGCAGATACTCCTGATAATATACCTTCCTGGGTTTATAGTGACTGATAACTACATACAACCTAAGTCACCGCATTCGCCGCATTTCAACCTTGAAATTCGAAATTCGGCGAATTTGATAAATTTGCATCAAATTTGTTCAAATTCGTCAAAAATTCGTACGGAATTAAAAAATCCTCCAATTCTGTTAAAATACATTTTAATAGAGCGAACTTTTACAGATTTTAGATCGATTTTCCTTATAAATAACACAACACACGCTTGATAGCTACATCTCTCAATTGAAGGAGAAAATTTAGCGTTGGCGATTGTCTGTGACTGAAGGCGGCAGATTTTAACGTTTGTCTATGACTGAAGGCAACAGAACTTCTAGCATTGGCGGCTTTCTACGACAAAAATCGTTTGCACTTTTCCTTGCGCGAAATCCTCTTGTCGATTGCAAATCCTCCTTCACCGTTGGCGTCGCTGCAAGGGAAGCCGCTTAAGATTTTAGGTTTCATTTCAAAAAATTTCATGCGTTGTTTTATAATGTTTGGTTATGTTTTACTTAGATTTGATTTTATTATTTTATATATATTAAATTTATACTAAAAATTAATATTTAATATATTTGTATTATTATTTACTATTATTTTAATTTAAGGTTCACTTATGTTTATTTAGATTTTAGATTTTTTTATACAAATCAATACTTAACATATTTGTATAATATATTAAAGTATTTATTATTTACTAAATTTATATTAAAAATTAATATTTAACATATTTGTATAATGTATTAAAGTATTTATTATTTACTATTATATTTTATTAAAAATGTATTCTATTATATTTTATAATTATTATTTACTTTTAGTATTATGTTATATTTATTATTATTTGTGGATATATTACTTATATTTATAAAAAAACTTTTTAAAAAATATATAAGGCAAATTTAATCCGAATTTTTTATTTTTCGAATTTTTTCGTTGTCGAATTTCATCTGAATTTCAATGTTGTCGAACTCGAATTCGAATTCGAATTCGAACCTGGTGACTTAGCATACAACAGATTACAACTCGAGGATTACTTCAAGCCTGTGAGACAGTGTAACTACGATAGGTCAAATGATTGTTATAGAGTTGTTTACGAGAAGATACAGACTGTTTGAGGCCAAAGACACCTAACTCCCACTATGTAGTTTTAGAAATTAGGATTAACAAAAGCTCTCATTGTTAAGACTCATTACAAGGCAGCTGGAGAAAATGTTTACAGAAATTTTCTGAGTTTATAAACCTTACAATGAACACACAATTACTCAGAATTCTCACACAACAAAATATATAAAGGCAATAACTATGTTTCAGACCCAGATATTAGATATCAATTGAGAATGGAGATTATTCCCAACCTGAGGTCCCACGCAAGCCTGAAGATGATGGACCAAAACTGAAAGTCGACTTTGGCCAGAGTGACTCATACATCCCACATATGGAGGCTTGAATAATATTTAAAATGCCCAAAATACCTCCAGATTGAGCCATCTAACCTTGCTGGGCAGATTCAAATTCCTTAGTGATTTCTTGAATGCCCAAACCAACCCGTGAAGAAGACTCGTGAATATTACTTGCTGCCTTGTGTGCCTGAACCCAGATTAACACTCCATTCAATGTTCAACCCACCATAAAATGTCTCTTAACAACTGCAAAAGGGCGCTTATTTTCTCAGCAACCATCACTCAACTTGTATGGAGAATATAAGGCGTCCTGAGCCATGATTTTCCTTCAAAATTCGAATGCAACCATTTGATAATGGTTTCACACGACCTGCACATATCTTTCATCCAAAAATTCGTTTTCTTCTAGCTAGGGGTGATGTCTCACACCCGAAACTGAACATGTGAGGGTCCTCATACCCTAGACCAAAAGCTCGAGCTCTTCCGTGAGAAAATATGCATCTTCCAAAAAGTGCCGACCAAAAAATGACCTCCTCTCATATTATTCAATAAGCCCGATAAAGTGACTTTCTTCTCATTTTAATCTTTTCCTTTCAAACATAAAGTGACTTTTGAATAGTCTCTTTTATTAAATATTTCCATTAGTCACTTTTATCAAATTTCATAAAGTCACTTTACAAAAATAATTTAATTAATTATTTAATATCACCATAGAGGATAATTTTGAAACTTAGGCAATAATTAAATAATTAAATGAATGACTCCCTGTTTTCATCAATTGCCTTCGGGAATTAAAAGGCAATGAGGCATTCTGAGTGGCTAACTGGAAGGGGACATTACAGTTTCAATACCAAAATCCTCATGACTATAGCTCAACTCTTTTGCTTTATTATCTTCATCAATATCATAGAGGTTGGTAAGATGACACTAGTGGTTGTGATGTCACTAGCTTTCAAGGAGAGAGTGCATCATGTTATCAGTGCCAAATCACAAGCAATTAGTAATCATGCCATTGAAGCTCAAACCCTAAACTAGAAACAAGGTAAATTAGTAAGCAAAGGTGGACTACAAACAGGAGGGAGCAAAATATGGGTGAGATTGGGATGAAACATGCGAGTTATTGTTGGTAAACAAATTTGTCATTGCAATTGTTTCTCCAAAATTGACCTTGTTTGCCCGAAGAGTAGTGTCAATTATTCCAATAGTTGGAGAGATCGTTATGGAATGATGATCTTCCTCTATGTTTGAGAGGGGAAACTCCCTTATATGATAGGGGTTTTTGAGGTTTTTGTGTACTTTTCATCCGAAAGTACATAAAGGAGAAAAGAAAAACTAAATAAAGCTAAGTAACAAAGACCATATTGGTAAGCATACGAATACCAAATAGGACTTCATGACTGACAACCATTACAAGGAGGGTTTCACCATAATGTATATTTCAATATGCATTGACAATGAAAGAAGGGTTACAAATCTTGACATAGAAAGAGATGAGTAACTCCACATTCAAACTGAGATACCAAATCTTGCTTGTGTTTCATTACATCAATTGCATAGATTAATAAGCATTTAAATAGATAATAGATGATCTCCACCAAGACATAGAGGGATTACTAGTTTGACATACGAAAAACTAGTAATAATAACTCAAAAATACATTCAGAACATATAAGCCAAAAACATTTTGTATTATCTTTATGAAATTCTACAATTTCAAAACCCCTTATTGTATGATGTGTAAAGCCAAAAGTCATAAAAAAGCCTCTATGAAAATTCCTCTAGAGTTTGCCCTCTGTAAAAGTCCCTTTTACATTTGAAATAGCCTTATATTTATAGGCTTTTCTTGATAATTAACTAGTAACCACCTAGTAACTACCTTTTTGAAATACAATGGTTTAGAAAATAATAAACCTTATTCAGTTAGGATTTTCATCACTTTTCCGTAAATAAGGCTTATTTTCTAACCTTTGGTTACAATAAGTGACATAAATCACTTTTACAAAATGGCAATTTTAAATCATGAACTTCAAAGACAAACTAAGTTGTTAGTCTTGATGAGGCAGTTTTGCATCTTTGTTTGGTTCATCTTTGATACTTTCTGAAGACATTTTTGGCATTGAGAAGTGTTTAAAACTTGTTATTCTTTGATTGTTGCTTTAGTGACATTTGCTTGTAAGGTTGCAATCTCAAGGAAACCCAATCCCCAACTTCAAAACTTCTTTCAATACGGTTCTAGTCTGCGTTCTGCTTTAGTCGATTTTATGCCATGGATAGATTCTCTTTAAGTCTTGAAAGTACTTGTTGAGGAAGCATGTGGTCCTCCACAACGTGAACTCTTGGCGACACCTTTAATGATGATGTGATGGAAGGGGGATGATATCCATAAGACATTTTTGATGAACTATGGAAGGAAGTGTTATACCATCATTCTGCTAGTGGTAGCCAATCTACCCATTTAGACTATTTATCTGAAGTGAAACAATGCAGATATCCTTCCAAACACTTATTAGCAACCTGTATTTGCCCATTAAATTGAGGGTGGTATGAAGAACTATGAGCCAATTGAGTACCCAAAAATTTGAATAAATCTATCCAAAAGTTACTAGTAAATATAGGATCACAATCACTAACAGTAACCTTAGGTATACCATGTAGCTTTTGAATATTCTCCAAAAATGCTTTTGCCACTGTAAGTTTGTTGTAAAAGGATGTGATAATGGAATAAAATGTGCATATTTAGTGAGGTGATCCACTACTGCCATGATGACATTCTTACCATTAGATCTTGGAAGCCCTATGATGAAGTCCATGGAGACCTCTTCCCAATGCTAGCTAGGAATAACTAAGGGTTGCAAGAAACCAAGTGTCTTAATTGTCTCCCCTTTATTTCCTTGAAAAACCAAACATTCTCCCCCAAATTTTTGAACATCCCCTTTTAGCCCAAAATAAGTCTTCCTTGACCTGATGATATGTCTTCAAAAATCCTAAATGACCACCCACTGGAGACTCATGCAGTTGTGCGAGAATATTTTGTTTGAGAAAGGAATTCTTGCAAAGATACAATCACTCTTTATGCTACAAAGTATCTCCCTTCCAGCAAAACTTATCCAAACTACTAGAAACACTTTGTAGTTGTTGAATGAGATTTCTTGTAGCAACATCATTTTGCCACTTTGCTTTGGCTTCTACTACCCAATCTTTTTGTAATATTGAAAGGGCACACAATAAAGCTTCATCCTTCTCATCCTTCCTCGATAGTGCATCTGCCACAACATTTTCCTTCCCTTTCTTATATACAATCTTGAAATCATATCCCAACATCTGAGTAGCCCATTTTTTTTTGTTCTTCAGAAGATAGTCTTTGTTCCAAAAAATATTTTAGGCTATCATGATCTGTTTTAACCTTAAAGTGTCTACCCATTAGATAAGGCCACCATTGTTTTAATGCATGAAGAATAGTTAGCATTTCCTTCTCATAAATAGGTTTGAGTTGATTCTTACCCTTTAATTGACAACTCTCAAAAGCAATGTGCCGACCCTTCTACATGAGAACAATGCCTATACCATTTCTTGAAGCATCACATTCCACAATAAAATCCTTTGTGAAATCGGGAGTTGCAAGCACTAGAGATGTACACATAGCCTCCTTTAACATTTCAAATGCTGAATTAGCGGATTCATTCCAATAAAAGGAATCCTTCTTCAATAAAACTGTGAGGGGTGCTGTTATATGACCATAAGTCTTCACAAATATTCTATAGTATCTTGTCAATCCCAAGAAACCCCTCAATTTCTTAATGGTTTTTGGAATAGGCCATTCCATGATAGCCTTAATTTTGTTAGGATCCACCTTTACTCCTTCATGTGAAACTATGTGTTCCAAGTACTCAACCTCATTGTGACCAAAAGCGCACTTGGATTGCTTAGCATAGAGTTTATGATGTTTGAGAACTTGTAATACTTGATCTACATGCTGCAAGTGTTCTTCCCATGTCTTACTATAAATCAATATATCATCAAAGAACACTAATACAAACTTCCTCAAGAATTTCTTAAAGATGGAATTCATCAAACGTTGAAGTGTAGATGGTGCATTGGTAAGACAAAATGGCATCACCAAGAACTCATAATGACCCTTATGAGTCCTAAATGCCGTCTTACAAATATCTTCTTCCTTAATTCGAATTTGGTGATAACCTAATCTAAGATGTAACTTTGTAAAATAGATAGCTATATTCAATTCATCTAGCAAATCATCAATGACTGGAATAGGAAACTTATCTTTGATGGTGTACATGTTGAGCACTCTATAGTCTGGGCACATCCGCCAAGTTTTGTCCTTCCCCCGCACCATCACCATGGGCAAGGAGGAAGCACTTTGCTTATGCCTGATAATTCTTGCCTCTAGCATCTCCTTAACAATCTTTTCTATCTCACTTTTTTGTATATGTGTGTACCTATAAGGCTTGATGTTGGGTGGTTGGCTCCCTAGAACTAGTTGTCTAGCATGATCATGATCCCTCTTAGGAGGAATTCCTTTAGGCATATCTCCAAAATCCACTGGTGATGATCAATTATTGCTTGTAAATCTGGATGGGTAGGAGCATTAGATTGAGAGACTTCTAATGGACATAACTAGGCCACAAATCTATCAACTCTTTTCTTAAGAAACTTCTGCATTTGATGAGAGCTTACCTTTTGTGGGGACTTTGCCTTCAACCCTCTTAGCTCTATTGTCTTTCCCCCTAATTGGAATCTCATGAATAATTCTTGGAAGTTCATCTCAATTGTTCCCAAAGTAGTAAGCCATTGTACCACCAAAACAATATCTGCTGCACCAATGGAGATAGCATACATTGGGCTATGAAGGTGATAATCCCCCATGGATAATTTAATGCTATGGGACTTTCTAGAACAACTAACAGTACTACCATCTGCAATCAAGACCTAAAATTCTGGAGCTGGATATATAAAACAATTTAGACGAGTAGCCAACTTTTTGTTGATGAAATTATGAGTACTACTCGAGTCGATCAACACAGTTACTTTTTGCTTCTTTAAGAGACCCACTACCTTGAGAGTTTGTGGGGCGCTCAAACCAGAGAGTGCATGACAAGAAATGATTGGTTGGGGATCATGTGATTTATCATCTACCTCCCTATCACCCTCTAATATTGGTTCCTCCTCTTCTGCCTAACTCGGACCTTCAATATAGAACAATTTCTTTTCACTGCATCTATGCCCTCAACTGCATTTGCTATCACAATTGAAACATAACCCTTTTTCTCTCTTCTCCTCAATTTGTTGTGGAGTCATTTTAGTAGGTTGTGGTAGTGAATGTGTAGGAGATCTCTTGTTGCTGACATTTACATTCCCTTGTCGCCTACTTGCCAAAAAATTCTCCCCAACTTGTCTTGCCATTACTATTGCTTGCGATAAGGATTGTGGTTGGAACAACCGTACTTCATATTTTATGAAATATCCCACCCCAGGTGAGATATCTACTAACTGAAACTGGCTGAGTGTTTACTTGTATTTTCAGAAGTTTTTTGTTTTGAGGTTTTGAATAAGAGTTTACCAAGAAATGCAAGAGATATATATAAACAATTTGCAATTTCGACAAACTACTGAAGCACAAACCATATATGTATTCTAATCAGATTTGTCATTGCATTACATTCACAAATAATTCATACCTGGAAACTGAATACATAATTATTGCAAATCTGGAAATTCATACCAGCAACCTAGAACCCTCATACATGGACGTCTAGCTTTGGAATCAAGAATCTCCGCCTTAAATTATATGCAGATTGGTATCTTTGACTCAACCGCCCAGAATGATGAAGTTTTCAGACCAATAACTTAGGCATTTCAGCCTACCATCAACTCGGCCAGCTGTAGAAATGGTACAGCCTCAGCAATAGTGACTGTTACGGCCTACTATACAGTAGTATGACCCAGTATGGTGATGCAACAACAATGTGATGATGATCAACGAGATACCCTCTAATAAACTTCTGATTTGCACAATACTCTTTGATGTATCTTGAAATATATCTCCAATATGCACAATGTGACCTCTATATGAGAGCCACCTGATAACTGCAACCCTTGGGTGATCTTTCACACCTGTAGGATGCACAATCGAAGAGATACAATGTTCTCTAGGACTGATTTGCGGCAAAACTCTTGGTTTCACCTCCAAATGCCAAAGCAACAAAGCCAAGTGCTGAAAATGATCAATAATCAAGAATGAATGAAATGTAATGTTTTTCAAAATGCCTTTATATACCTCCTTCACCAAATGGCACGATTTCCCATGTGTATTCAATCATTAAATATAATATAACTCATTTGCTTTTGCACTTTATATTATTCCTCAAAGTGGGCGCCCAAATCTAGTGCTTTTATAATTTGACTTTATAATATTAAATACCCCGTTAATAATAAAGTCAATTAAATATTTAATGATGTGCACTTTTATAAATAACTAATTATTATTAAAGTATAACTTTAATAATAATTAAATACCATAACTCCATTAATAACCCTCATAAATCAATTCCATTAGCGCCAAGAGGTAGCCCACTGAATTCACTGCTCACCAGAGTGCCTTATTAAAAATAGTAAGGTTGGCTTCTAACAAACCATTGATTTACTATAAATAGTAAGTATATATAAATGAAGCTACACCTGAATATCATACCCTTTGAATATGCAAAGGATCTGGAGCTAACAAACACTGCAAACTACCAATTGAAGAGCCAAATATCTCCAAAATGGGGCCCTCTAATCACCATTATTAGCCTACGAGGACTCAATGATAGGCTAAACCACCAAACTCTAATGTTCGCTAAAAAGGGGACATTGCATTTTATGTGGTCCTTTAAACCGCGTAGAAATAGTTCCTTAAAGTTTTCTTCGGTCACATTCTCTACTCTTAGAGAAAGGGTTTGAAATTGTTGAATATAATCCTTGGCCATGCCTATTAGCTTTAATTTAGTGAGTTGGCAGAAGTAGCTATCCATAAAGCTATCTACATAATGGTTAGCAAGTTCCTATTGAAAAATTGACCATGTGACTGCACAACCCTTCTTTCTCTTCTCGTCACATAACCAATGATCCAAATAAATTGATCTAGTTTAGGTACAATGATTCCATAGCCACCTTTTGTTGACTAGGAACATGATGAAGATCAAAGAATTGCTCCATTTGGCATAGCCAATTGGTTGGATCCTTGCCATCAAACTTTCTCATAGCCAACTTGGGTATGAATTGCCTTGGCATAGGATTATTAAAGGAAGGATCCTTCTTGAAATTGGAGTCAAGCGCAAGGAATTCTTGTTCAAAAAAAGTATTATCTTCTACCTTACTAGGTGAATCTTCGCCCTTACACTGCATCCCTTGAATAATTGTGTCCAACTTAGAAAATTCATTTATGTCATTCCTAATTGATGAAATTTCACCCTTGACCTTGTTGATCTCATCATTAGGGTTAATATCCTCAATTTCTACCTCATCCTTATTTGAGGATTTCCTTGGTGTGGTAGCATTCTTTTTGTTAGGAATTGTAAGCAGGAAATAAAGGGATTCAATTACCCAATTATATGCAGATTTGAACATATACAATGGAAAAAAAGTGAAACGAAATAGAAGAATTAAAATTCACAGAGAACAGAGTGAGACAACAAGAACTAACGTGGCTCACTATTTTGTTTGGGCTACGTCCACAAACAACAGTCCACTTTTGTTATTCAATTTCCAATGAAATACATATTACATTTCACTTGCAACAATCTACTACATACACCAAGATAATCTGTGCTTAGATTTCTTCCATGCGCTTTGCTGCATGTACCATACACAGAACCGCGACCTTCTGTCATGATATTCAATCTGTCTTCCGCATGTTTTCTTTGCTGCGAGTAACATATGCCGCACCTGTTAAATTCTCATTCATGCAACCATTGGAATTCAAATCCACAACAAGAAAGAAATCAACTATTTTTTGGCAGTTACAGAATAGTTTTCAAACCAAATTACCATGGTAATAGATAATAAATCTTCTATATAAAAATTAGGCAATTTTTGCTTCGTGGGGGCGCTGGTACCCCCAAACCTTCATTGTGGGCTTCACCCTCGAGGGGATAATACCCCCTGGGCCCTAAAAGAGGGGCTTTGCCCCCCTTGCATTCCCCTGTTAATTGATTTGGGGGGAAAACGTGCCAAGAAAAGAGGCGAAAATTTGAACTCCAAGATTGATCAGGCTCCACGTACCAACACGTTTTGCCTCTTGTTGTAGACCCCATCATGATGGTAGAAAATAATTTTCCAATAAAACACAAATAAATTCAAAATAATCTGAAAGTTTTTTTGTAACTTACGAGAGCCTAGTTTGTACTCTCCTAGAAAAATCTCCCCAAAAATTGGTGTTTTGCAGCCTTGACAGCAAAATTGTTGGAAACTCTAATTTTGAAATTATTTACTTATTTCTGCTTCAAATTCTCTGCAATTTGGACTGTAGGCTCTTCTATTACCTTTTCAAATACCCACCAAAATTCAAGAAGCAATTCTACAAGATTTGGGAGATATGAACTTCCCAAACAAATTGGGTAGAAACCCTAATTCTGCAATAAATCTCTCAATTCTGCTCCAATTCCTTTGAAATGTGGACTGTAGCTTCTTTAATATGTCCTTCAAAAACCCTTTAAAAAGCAAACAAAAATTCTCCAAAATCTAGGAGATATGGATTTCACAAAATGGCCTCGAAAATTGAAAAAACTGCCTTGTCGTAAATGCTGCCAAGATCATGCTCTGATACCACTTGTAATGAAATAAATTGCACAATAGAAGAATATGATATGAAACCTGTTGCAAATACTTGATAATGACTAAGAATAACAAGCCACTTCGAAGGGGCAAACCTCCAAATATCTCCAATGAGAACACAATTCATAATATGATGATGAAATGAGACTCACAACCTCCTATATATACCTATTTACGCCTAGGATATCACCCAGGCTGACTTAGATAACCCTATATAAGCCCTAGGCCGACCTAATTAACTAAATAACAATATAATAATGATAATATGACTTAATTAGGAGTTAAGATGGCCACAAGCTAACTATTCATAACCCAATGTACTCTAATATTAAGGGCGTAGCAATAACTTAGTTATGTCATGAAATTAGTAAATATCCTGCATGAAGTTTCACTATCCTTGTATAGATAGCCTATGTTCATGGGTGTGATCTGCCTTATACACAAAGAAAGAACGTACCATTTTGTTGCTTTCAACTCAACTACATTATGGAAAATAACCATATCATTTGAACCCCACATCACTAGCCCATTTTATATAGATATTTGATAGAAGAACATAAGTTGCAGCACCTTTAGGATCTAACTTAAGAAAATGAGAGTTGCAGTGAATTGTCCGTTCTTATATAACATATAGGTGCTTAGCAAACACATCCACAAAACCAAATCAGGTCTTTTTTTGGCATTTGATAAAGTTCACTGTTGTAGCTATGTGATCCATTGTAGGCTTTATGTTATAAAAGTCACTCATGTGATTGAAATATTTGCAGCCTTCATCTAATACACCTGCATGACTTATTTATGATTTCGCACTTGGCATACATGTCTTTCAGTGCATGATAGTCGACAAAAATTGACTTTCAATTATTCTTTGATGGAGCTCCATATTTTGTTCCAACACTCCCAGATGCAAGTTGGGAGAATATTTCGCAAAGGTTGTGGGATTTGGCTTTACTTCTGCCATGAGCATTTGCTTGAAAGTTTCTGAAACCTTTTCTTCAAATCCATTTACTGCACATGTCCTGCAATTATTGCATTTCATGAGACATCTCTTTGAGGAATTTTGTCAAATAGTTCACCTTTCCTCTCTATCGCTTATGCTTTGATGGATATTCATAAACTGTTTCAAACATGCTTATAATGGCTCAAGTTTTGTTAAATGTATTTTGTTGAAAGTTTCTAAATACTTTATGACAAATCCATTTTGAATGCATTTTGCAATTAATGGTCCCTTGAGGCTAAATGGCGACACAAATTTTGCATTGATGTCCATGAGTCTACACTTCTTTGAGGCATTCTGCTAGACAGTTTACATGCCTTGTCTATGTGACCACATTTTACATGCAGGTTTACGATGTAGGCTGGAAAATTCACTTTCAATCCTGCCTTGATAGATGTTCATGCCTTCTTTTCAATCCCTTTGCGGTATTCTGTTAAGCATTTTGCATGCTTTGCTTCTGATTCTACATTTGCATACATATTGACTAGAGCGTTGGCAAGTCCCTTATTCCATTTCACTCTTCTCTATTAACCTGTGCAACGTTTCAACAACTCTATTTTTTGCTTATCTTGAGCAGCTGCAACTACACATGACAAAAAATTTTGTGGCTCTCATTTAGCATGGACTGGGAAATGCTGGCAAAGGTTGTGGCGTTAAGTTTTATGCCTGCTAATTGCATAAAGTTTCTAAAACCTCTTCAATAAATCCACTTGTGAGTTGAAATATGCTAACCAATTTTTTCGTGGAATAACACAAAATAACCAGCAATAGATGATATGATTAGCGTTAGCCTCAAATTAAAATCTGAACTTGAATGGAAGATGCTGAAGCTTGAACGGAAGAAACTGAATTGGAATAGAAGAACTACTCAACGTCAAGAATGTGCACTCAAGATCCCACTGAGGGCGAGGTGCTAACATATGACGGAGTCTAGAAATTGAAATTAAGAACTATTAGGCGGATAACCAGCCATGAGAAACAATTCCACGCTACCACCAAACAGTGGGGGGAAAAGATTACAAATGAAAGCAATTCATCCGCTGCGGCGGGCATCCACAGAACTGTGGGGATTCACCACTATGAGTGGGTAAAAGTTATTACAATAAAATTAACCACACTGGCGGTAAACCATCCAGGGGACTTATGTAAGAAGATACAGAAAGAAATTGCAGCAATTAAAAACTGGAACAGTACTACTGTTTGCAGTTTGTACAAATGAATAATAAGCTGCAAAATTACTTAGAAATTACAATGATCTTCAAACACAAGATGGATAGATGTTTTTCAATGTTTGTAGAACTTTCTAACAGCAGATAATAAATCAGAAATCAGAACTACTACAAACTGATACAAAACTGTGAAACTGGAAATATCAATCTGCAACTATGAGAATCAATGAAATCTTCATAACTCACTCAATTCTTCTCCGAATGACGTGAAACGAGTTGCAAATGCACCATACAAGTCTGGCGCCCAAGTTAGAATCCAGAAACAGCAACCAAAGTCCTTAATTTATTTGGCACGAATCCCAATGCAGCTCTAAATGGTACGGCCCCTTGAGAAAATCGACTTTGCAATATAAAATCAACAACTTCAAAATAAAATCTGATTTTTGGTGGAAGTTGGCGCCTCCAGTCAACAATTAGATTGCTCAAACACCCAGAACCAAATAAAAATCACTCAGCAAGATACGAACAGAAAACAGCTTCAGCTGTAGCAAAACCAGGAACTTCAAAACTGTAGAATTCACCAAATTTCTCAATCTTTATTGCTCAATCTGCTAGTCTGATGTGAGAAGCAGCAATGTTCCAACTAGGTGTTGTATTTCAAACACGAAATTGGGAATGGGCTAGGAGGTAGCATCCTCGAAGCAATAGCAAAATGTCCATAGTCATTTTGACAGCATAACAATAAGGTAATTGATGGATAACCAATGCTGGAGTCATGTCTTCATTTTATAAGAAAAGAGAAACTCTTCAACTTCCTCAATTGGCACGCCAAAAGACAACCATTTGAATTCTCCTTATTTTCAAACTTCATAAAAATATATTACTCATAAAGTGGCGTCCACTTTCCTCCAAGCATAAATTCAAAAATATAAAATATTAATATCACCTTATGACAAGGCGTACCCTTCAAGTCCCCTTTTTAAAACAACTTGCAAGTTGTATCCTTAGGCCAAGGGGTCAATTGAAAAATATAACACTTATGCCAATACTTAGTAAATTTCAACAAATAAGGCTTGAGAGGAAGATATTGAAACAACCAATAATATGCTCACTGAAGAGAAGACTGAAGACAACCAACTGCATACTGCCACAACCATCATTTACTAAAAATAGTAAATAAAATGAAATGCTACAAAAGCCAAGCCCATGAAACCCTAATTTCCACCTCATTCCAGTCTACGGGTCCGGAATAGACCAAGAATGCCAATGCTGATCACCGATGAGAAGGGACATTACATGAGTAGCTTGCAATCTATGCATTCCATTTCATTCGATGAAATCTTTGCAAGGAGCTCTGTCAAACAATAAATGTGCCTTATCTATGTCTTCACACTAATTACCTGCAGCTCCCTCATAAGCAGTTACGGTGGTTAACTCTCTTTTTTCCCTCTTTTAAATATTTCCTGTTTTGCGGGTTTGAAATTGCTAGCATGGTAGCAACAAAGAGGAGTTTTAAAATTTCAATTGAGGTAGCATGAGAGCAATAAAAAAGTGTTTCGAAGTTTCAAATGGGGTAGCAAGGCAGCATAAAGAGGTTTTGAAGCATCAATTTTGCTAGCAAGGTAGCAATAAGGAAGATTTTTGGAGTTTTGAATTTGGTAGCAAGGTAGCATTGGTGCAGGTTAGGATTTTCAAATTAGGGAGCATAGTAGCATTAGTGAAGGGAATGCATACAAAACCTCACTCAATCTTGCCATCAATTAATAAAACCTTTAAATGCTCAAAAAACTCCTTTTCATGAAAAATTAATGCTTTGGAAAAGTTTTAAAATAAATTCACATACTTTTTTGACAAATCCCTTGATCACCCGTAACACCACAAAATGGGAACATGCATAACTTTTGACTGGTAAAACATTTTGCGTTGAAATTTTGCCAGGATGACAAAAACACCAGTACGACCAAAACCCAAAAAAATAAAATCTTTTCGAGCAAATAGGATTTTAATTTAATATTTTCCGGAATTCGGCCAATAAAATCAAAATTTAAGTTCTCCTAAATCGGTAAGTGGGTCTCTATGAAAATTGACCGTATTTCTCATAATACCATCAAGAACATCCCCCTAAATCAGATTTTTTCAAAAGTTCATAGTTTTCATAATTTAATTGTTTTTGCATTTTTCGCCAATGCTTGAGGTCAATTTTGAG
The DNA here is from genome assembly GCA_007258455.2 of Sequoia sempervirens. Classification (NCBI taxonomy): domain Eukaryota; kingdom Viridiplantae; phylum Streptophyta; class Pinopsida; order Cupressales; family Cupressaceae; genus Sequoia; species Sequoia sempervirens. Next base: position 382,447,920 of record VDFB02058242.1, read on the forward strand.
TACAATTGGAAATATACATAAAACAATTTTCAATCTGTCATCTAACATTGAAATTGACTTCATCAACCTGTACTAACCAATTGGACTCGGGAGTTATAAATTGAGTTCGATGGATTATGAAGATGGGACATGATTTGAAATGTCCCCTTCTAGCTAGTCTCAGTTTTCAGTTGGATTAGCCTATCATTTTGACCCTCGTAGGATAATGGTTTTGGATAGAGGGTCTTTTGAGATAGATACTTGGTCATTTGATGACATTATTCTTCTCCATAGCTTTGTTGGGTTCAGGCTTGGCCTTTGTAGAGGTTTTGGGACTCAGTTTGCATACTTACTTATAGAAAGTCATTCAGCCGGTGGGAGTCTAGTGTTACTATTTATAGCAAGGCACTTGAACGTGTTGTGATTGCAGTGTTGATCCCAGAGTTCAATTGGCAGAGTGAAATAAGGTGTATTGAGCAAGATATATCATTTAATCATTATTAAAGGTGACTTTAATAATAATTAATATTATAAAACCATATTATAAAGTTATAAATGCATTTTATGTCTAATGGGGGCCATGAGATATAAAAAAGGGGTCATTAATGATTAATTATTTGGGTGCGAACTTTGAGGTGATATTTTATAAGGTTCAAGTGCATATTTATTAATGTTTTAAAATGATTGAAAAAGCTAATGGAGGGATCGACCATTTTATGAGAAAGTATATAAGAAAGCCAAAGAGAGGATCAACTTTACCTTTGAGCATTTTATGGTTTGTCTTTTCGGGAGTTCTTTGTCGTTTGTGGAGAGAGACCAAGGGTTTCTGCCACTTACAACTTTTACCAGCATTGGAGAACGCACCTTCTTCACTATTTTTGCATTTTGAGGGTGTGAAATATCTCTTGAAGGTTTGCCTTGTGATTTGGCTTCATACAAAGGTCAAAATAGAGCTTATTGAGAGGTTTCATTAAGGGTTTTGAATCAGTTTTGTGTGAGGATGATAAACATCAAACGAGCTGCATTTATTATTCATTTGGCACACTTCCCAAAGGCTGTATAGTCTGATATTAGCCAGCAGTACCAGTATTCAGGTCTGGCATGTTTCTCCTTGGTGAAATCACCTTGCCTTTTTGGCCTATTCCTTCTTCATGATTGGCGTCTATTTCAATAAAATCATTTTGGACAGTTTTGAGGTGGAGAAAACTTTATTTGCAGCAGTTTGATCATTTGAAGAGGTTTATAATCTGCTGCTAGAATTTCCAGATTTCAATATATGTATTGTCTTTAATAACTGGGTATGCATTTCTGTGTAAAAGTCAATAAATACAAATTTATTGAATATATATAATATCTATCGCAGCATTATCATTTCAGTAGTTTTCTTTACCTTCACTCTTATACCTTCAAATTCTTCAGTTTGTATCCCACATTTAGCAACCAGCTTAGCATCAATAAAGTTGTGCATAGCACTTGTATCAAGCAAGGTAATGACCTTTTGACCAGCTAAGATCCTGTGCATCCGGAAGGAGCCCTCACGTTGCATGCTAGAGAGATGTGCCTCTTGAAGCTTCACTTCCATCTCATTTTCAGCCTCATTTTTAGAATTTTTTGCCCCTGACTCTTCTTGATCAGTTTGCTGGTCTGAGTTATCAGATTGAGACTTGTCCTCATAAAACCATTCCATTTGCTTAGTTTTAGCCTTTGGTATCAAGGGACAATCATGCTTTTCATCATAGGGTCCTTTGCAATAGAAACACAACTTTTTTGTATGCAAGTCATTGAGAGTTTCTTGATCTAGTGGGACTATAGATTTCTTTTTTGAGTCTGATTTTTCTGTCTTTTTAGGAAATGATCAGCTGTCCTTGGATGAACAAGATGCTTTGGATGTGAACTTGCTTTTGGGGGCTGCAAGCTCCATACTTCTAGCCTAAAAACTTGGATATGATAACCAAGTTAGGGAGGTCTGCAATCATTCTATCGCACTTAAGAGTGTAACCATCATCAACCTTCACTTTTATACCTTCATATTCTTCAGTTTGTATCGCATATTTAGCAACCAATCTAGCATCAATAAAGTTGTGTGTAGCACTTGTATCAATTAAGGTAATGACCTTTTGAAATAACCCGACTCTAGTTCTGAAATAATTTCAGCAGCATTTTGTGGGATCTTAGCTGGTCAAAAGGTCATTACCTTGCTTGATACAGGTGCTACACACAACTTTGTTGATGCTAGGTTGGTTGCTAAATGTGGGATGCAAACTGAAGAATTTGAAGGTATAAGAGTGAAGATTGCTGATGGTTACACTCAAGTGTGATAGAATAATTTCAGACCTCCCAAACTTAAGTGATAGTTTTCGTTGGAAACACTAATTCTGCCTCTGAAAACTATCACCAAATTTCAATATATGTGTTGTCTTCAATAGCTGGGTATGCATTTCTGTATGAAAGACAATAAAGACATATCTATTGAATATATATAATATCTATTGCAGCATTATCATTTCAGTAGTTTGCTTTACCTTCTCTTGTTGAGCATGTTTACCTCAACATTGTAGATATTATTCTTGCATTGGTCATTATTGCATCTCTATATCAAAACCCTTGTTCTTCCCAAACTGAAATTCTACACTTTTGGTGATAGTTTTCTGAATTTGTATTTTTGGTTTGTTTTTGGTTTATACTTCTTTTTTTTGTTTCTTGATATAGAGATGCAATAATGACAAAAGCAAGAATAATATTTACAATGTTGAGGTAAACATACGCAATAAGAGAAGGTAAAGAAAACTACTGAAATGATAATGCTGCAATAGATATTATATATATTCAATAGATTTGTCTTTATTGACTTTTACATAGAAATGCATACCTGGTTATTGAAGACAATACATATATTGAAATCTGGAAATTCTGGTAGTAGATTATAAACCCCTTCAAATGATCGAACTGCTGCAAATAATGTTTTCTCCACCTCAAAACTGTCCAAAATGCCTTTATTGAAATAAACGCCAATCATGAAGAAGGAATAGGCCAAAAAGGCAAGGCAATTTGGCCAAGGAGAAACACACCAGACCTGAATGCTGGTACGGCTAGCTAATATCAGACTATATGGCCTTTGGGAAGTGTGCCAAATGAACAATAAATGCAGCTCCTTTGATGTTTATCCTCCTCACACAAAACTGATTCAAAACCCTTAATGTAACCTCTTGATAAGCTCTATTTCGACCTTCGTATGAAGCCAAATCACAAGGCAAACCTTTAGGAGATATTTGAAATATGCTAACCAATTTTTTCGATAATTTAACACAACATAACTAGCAATAGTTGATTGGATTAGCGTTAGCATCAAACTGAAAACTGAACTTGAATTGAAGAACTACTCAACGTCAAGAATGTGCACTCAAGATCCCACTGAGGGCGAGGTGCTAACATATGACGGAGTGTTAAAGATTGAAATTATGAAATGATAGGCGGATAACCAGCCATGAGAAACAGTTCCACACTACCACCAAACAGTGGGGGGAAAAGATTACAATAGAAAACAATTCATCCGCTGCGGCGGGCATCCACAGAACTGTGGGGATTCTCCACTATGAAAGTGGGTATATGAATGTTACAAACAGATTATCCACACTGGCGGTAAACCATCCAGGGGTAATTTAATGAGAATTTAATCAAGTAGTTGCAGCAATAATAATGGGTTAGATTAGTACTACTAATCAGAACCTTACAATTCAAAATGACTGCAAAAACATGAATTACAATGATAGAGAAATGAGATAAGAGATAAGAATGAATTCCAATAATGTTCTTTGCTTTCCAATAACTGAAATATGATTAAAACTGGAAACTTATAAATCTGATGTAAAATCCTGAGTTCTGGAAATTCATATCAGCAAACTGGAAATCAGAAAATACTCATAACTCACTCATTTCACCTCCGAATTGATTGAAATCTTTTGCAAATGTCTCTCAGGAGGTAGGCGCCCAAATACCAAGCACCAAACAGCAGCAATTTCCAACTTTATTTAACTTGCACAATTCCCAATGCACTTAGAAAGGTACGGCCCTCTTGGGAGGGGCGATTTTTATTTAAAAATCAGAAACTTAAAAATAAATTCCCAAAATTTGCATGAAGGGTCGCCCAAGGTCAGCAAATAGATTGGTTAAGTACCCAGAACCAATTTCAAACTGGTAAGTAAACTATGAATAAAAATCACCTTCAGCAATAGATGAAACAGCAAACCAAAATTGCCAAAATCTCCAGAATTCTTCAACTGTTGAGCTCAATATGCTAGTCTGGATGAGAAGCAGCAAATGACCAACTAGGTGTTGTATTTCAAACACGAAATTGGATTGGAACTAGGAGGTAAGCATCCCTCGAAGTATTAAACAAGTTGTCATTTCGACAGCATAACATTAGCATAAAATATTTGATCCCCCCAAAAGCTGGAGCAAAAGCCTTCAATAAATAAGAGCTCAACAAAACTCTTCAATTGCCTGAGAAGCAGCTCAAAAGACACAAGAGACCTTTCCAATTCCCAAGACCAGTCAACTTCTCAAGTGGCGTCCCAAAAGCCTCCAAGAATTTCACTTTATTCAAATAATATAAAAGTGGCGTCCACTTTTGCTCAAGGAATAAAGTTCTTAATAAAATTAATAAAGCTCTTTATGAAGGCGTACCCTTCATGGCCCCACTTTAAAAACAACTTAAGTTATCTCCTTAGGCCAAGGGGGTGCCAACAGAGAATTAAAACATAATGCCTTTAATTAAATATTTTTCACCAAATAAAGCTCTCTGAAGACCAAGCCATAATAACAACTGCTCCAACTGAAAATGACTTAATGAAGGCTGACAATTGAACCACTGCCAAAATTAGTATTTACTAAAAATAGTAAATACCTAGAAATGCCACAAATCTCCAAGCAAGGAAACCCTAATTTCACTTCTGATCAACCTACGGATTTCCAGAAATAGGCTATCAGTCAAAGAAGAGCGTATGGCCAAAATGGGGACATTACAATATTTCACACCCTTAGATTGCAAAAATAGTGAAGGCACGTTCTCTAATGTTGGTAAAAGCTGTAAATGGTAGAAACCCTTGGTCTCTCTCCACAAACAACAAAGAACTCCCAAAAAGACAAATGATAAAATGCTCAAAGTAAAGTCGATCCTCTCTTTGGCTTTCTTATATACTTTCTCATAGAATGGCCGATCCCTCCATTAGCTTTTTCAGTCATTTTAAAAAATTATTAAATATGCACTTGAACCTTATAAAATATCACCTCAAAGTTGGCGCCCAAATAAGTAATCATTAATGACCCCTTTTTTATGTCTCATTGTCCCCATTAGACATAAAGTGCATTTATAACTTAATAATATGGCTTTATAATATTAATTATTATTAAAGTCACCTTTAATAATAATTAAATGATATATCTTGCTCAATATGCCTTATTTCACTCTGCCAATTGAACTCTGGGATCAACATTGCAATCACAACACATCCAGGTGCCTTGCTATAAATAGTAATACTGAACTCCCACTAGTTGAATGAATTACTATAAATAGTAAGTATGCAAATTGAGTCCCAAAACCTCTGCAAACGCCAAGCTTGAACCCAAAAAAGCTCTAGAGAAGAATAATGTCATCAAATGACCAAGTATCTGCCTCAGAAGATCCTCTATCAAAAACCATTATCCTACGAGGATCAAAATGATAGGCTAATCCAATTGAAAACTGAGACTAGCTAGAAGGGGACATTACAATCCACCCTCTCTGAAATTGCTTGTCCCCAAGCAATCTCAACTCTAGATGTTGCAAAATATCCTCACTCTCCCATGTAGCATCCTCTACCAGCAAGTCCCTCCACTTAATCAAATATTCCCTGATGACCTGTCTTCGCAGTCGACGCTCTTTGAAATCTATGATGGCCTCAGGTACTAAGATCAATTTCCTCTCATCATCTAGGGGTGGTAAAGCTGAAGAGGGAACAACGCGATGTCCTAACGCCTTCTTGAGGCGTGATACATGAAATACATTATGTACCCTGCTATCTGCCAATAGGTCCAACTCATAAGCCACCTCGCCTATCCGCTTGGTAATCCTGAAAAGACCATAGTATCGTGGCTTCAGTTTCGCTGCACTACTCTTCTGAAGAGTCGAATGACGGTAGGGATGCAACGTTAGATACACCTTATCCCCTACATCAAAAGAACGCTCAACTCTCTTTTGATTTGCATACTACTTTTGTTGATTCTGTGCCTTCTGAATGTTCTCGCAAAGAGCTCTCATGATATCTTGGTTCTCCTGCAAAAGATCCCCAACACTAGGCACTCTACTATCACTTAGCAATAAATTAAGAAAGTTGGGCGCATCATACCCATACAATGCCATAAACAGTGTCATTTGAATCGACATATGGTGAGTGGTATTACAACAGTACTCACAAAGATGAATCCACTTCACCCAAGCCTTTTGTTGCCTTGCTATATAGTTTTGGAGGTATCCTTCCACCCATTTATTTACAATCTTTGTCTGACCATCTGTCTGCGGGTGATAGCTAGTGCTCGGAGTAAGCTCGGTTCCACAAAGTCTGAATAGCTCTTGCCAAAAGTGACTCATGAATCAACTATCCTTGTCACTGACAATACTCCGTGGTAAACCTTGCAACCTAAATACCTCACGAAAAAACAACTCTGCTACCTATGTAGCTGAATATGTAGCTGCAATCAAGAAGAAGTGAGCGTATTTCATGAGCCGATCGACAACCACATATATGCAATCTCTACCTTGGGCTTTAGGCAAGCTCGTAATAAAATCCATGGACAACCATTCCCACTTCCTATCAAGAATGGGAAGTGGTTGTAATAACCCTGCAGGATAGGTATGCTCCTATTTATTCTGCTGACAAACAGGGCACTCTCTAACATATCGAAGAACATTTGACTTGAGACCTTTCCAAGTGAAACGCTCCCGTATTTGCCTATAAGTCTTAAAGTAACCGGAATGACCAGCCATAGGTAAATTGTGAAAAGTTCTCAGCACATTGTTCTTCACACATTGTTCTTCATTTTTGATCCTAGGGCTAAGAAGATTCTCCCTTTGTAAATGATGAGCTCATTAACAATGGAGTACCTACTATCCTCACTGACCCATCAATAATGCCAAAAGCCCATGGGTGCTTGGCATACTTGGCAACAATCAAATGTCTCCAGTCCTCAACAATCTCAACCATGGAACTCAAATGTGGTCAACGAGACAAAGCATCAACAACAACATTTTGTGCACCCTTGACATATGATATGTCAAAGCCATATGACTGAACTTACCGACCCACTTCTGCTGATGATCATTCATATCTCGCTGCCCTAGGAAATGTTACAGGCTGTTATGATCAGTCTTAACACAAAATTTGCTGCCAACAAGGTACTACTTGAAGTTAGCCAACCTATGCATGATGGCTAACATTTCCTTGTCATATATGCTATAGCTCCTCTCAGGTCCCCTTAGCTTTCTACTCTTGAAAGCAATAGGATTCTTATCCCGCATAAGAATGTGCCAATGCCTCACCAAAGGCAACACACTGAAGGTTAAAGGGCCTAGTAAAATCCGGCAATGTAAGGACTGGACATGAAGTCATCAAACGCTTAAACTTCTCAAAACACTCTTGTGCCTTAGGAGTCCAAACAAACGCACCCTTCTTTGTCAAATCTGTAAATGGTGTTGCATGCCATGAAAACCCACTAACAAATCGATGGTAGAAGCCACACAAGCCCATAAAACCTCTGAGCTGAGTAAGACTCTCAGGAGTAGGCCAATCAATGATAGCTCAGACCTTGTCCGGATCCATGCAAACTCCCTTTGCACTGATGATATGGCCTAGGTACAATAACTCTGTCATGCCCAAAGCACATTTGGACTCCTTGGCATACAAGGACTCCCTATCAAGAATACCCAACATTGTATTCAAATGGGCAAGATGCTCCTCCCAAGATTTGTTGTAAACGAATATGTCATCAAAGAAGACAAGAATAAATCTTCTCATTTGTGACTGAAATACCCTGTTCATGGTGGACTGAAACATGGCAGGGGCATTGGTTAAATTGAAAGGTATAACCACAAACTCGAAGTGCCAACAATAGCATCTAAATGTTGTCTTCTCTATGTCCCGCTCTTTGACTCTGATCTAATGATACCCAGATCTCAAATCTATTTTTGAAAAGTAGCAAGCACCGTGAAGCTCATCAATGAATACATTAATATGAGGAATAGGGTACCTGTTCTTAATAGTCCTCTTATTCAGAACTCTGTAATCAATGCACATCTGTAAAGTACCATCTTTTTTCTTCACCAAAACTATTGATGAAGCAAAGGGAGATTTGCTTGGCCTAATGTGTCCCATAGCAAGTAGCTCTTTTATTGTCTTTTCAATTTAATCTTTCAGCCGCTTAGGGTGCATATAAGGAGTGATCATCATGGGTTTGACACCCTTCTCCAACTCTATGATGTGCTCAATAACTCTATCTGGAGGTCTACCTAGTGGAATGTCACTAAACACCTTAGCGTGTTTAGTCCTCAACTCCTGTACATTAGGATGATAAACTAGTTTTTGTTGCTCTTCCTATGATGGCATCAACATGCACTTCACAGTCCACTCAACCATGTCATGGCGTATGAGTCTCTCCATCCTTTTGAAGGATATCATCTTGAAACTACTATCTCTGATTGCTTTCAGCACACGAGTCTTCCCATCCACTGTAAACCTCATCTCCATCTCTTGAAGGTTAAGGGTAAATTCTCCTATGGCATGAATCCATTTCATGCCTAGAACCACATCTGTATCTCCCATATTCACAACATATAAGTCTTCCTTACAATCAAAATTGTTTAAGTGCATAGAGAGGTCTGAAATCATTCTATCACACTTAAGAGTGTCACCATCAGCAACCCTCACTCTTATACCTTTAAATTCTTCAGTTTGTATCCCACGTTTAGCAACCAATCTAGCATCAATAAAGTTTTAAGTAGCCCCTGTATCAAGCAAGGTAATGACCTTTTGACCTGCTAAGATCCCACACATTCGGAAGGATCCCTCACATTGCATGCTAGAGAGATGTGCCTCTTGAAGCTTCACTTCCACCTCATTTTCAGCCTCATTTTTCAGACTTTTCTGCCCCTGACTCTTCTTGATTAGTTTGCTGGTCTAAGTTATCGGACTAAGACTTGTCCTCATAAAACCATTCCGTTTTCTTAGTTTTAGCCTTTGGCCTCAAGGGACAATCATGTTTTTCATCATAGGGTCCTTTGCAATAGAAACACAAAGTTTTTCTACGCAAGTCATTGAGAGTTTATTGATTTAGTGGGACTGCAGATTTCTTTTTTGAGTTTGATTTTTCTCTTTTTAGGAAATGACCTGCTGTCCTTGGATGATGAAGATGCCTGTCTTTTTTGAGTGTCGGAGGATCAAAAACTTTGACCCATCCTCTCAATGGTTCAAATAAGCCTTCAGTAAACAAAATGACCAACCTTCTTTCAGATATGCTAGGGACTTGTTGTGACCTTTTCACACGTCGCCCCATTGCAAATGGGGACCCCCTCGTTTTTGCTTTTTAGGGTTTTTTCCGTGGTGTCGCAACTGCTAATCACCATTTTCTTTTACAATGAGGAGTTAGAGTTTCAGGTGGTCATCCGAGTCAAATAGGGAATTCAAGCCCATAACAGTGCCTAGACATCGTCAAAGTGCCCAGAAGGTCCAGAGGATGAGGAACACCATTGCTTTGGGTCAATTCTGACACTTCGTATTTTTTAGTGATTCTTCTTTTTTGCTTTTTGCTTTTTCTATTTTTGGCATTTTTGGACCAATCCGGGACTTACTATATTTAGAAATTTTTCTTTTTGCTTTTTTCTATTTTTTGAAAGTCATCATAGGGTTTGTGTCCCATAGGTCATGGCAATAACGTTTTCATCTTCAGAATCAAAATTTTGTGCCTTAAAGAGTAAAAAGCAAGAGAAAGAGAAAAACTAGGGTTTTGTTCCAGAGGATCCAGAAGAATGCATGAAATTCATCTAAGTGTCAATGAGGAATGAGATATGTCCAAGCATAAGCCAAGTCTGCCATGCTAAAGGGGAGTATGTAAAGGCAGTCTTGAAGTCCGCCATGCACATGGCAAGCCAAGGATAAAGTTTGCCCTAGCTTGGAGAAGGAAATGTCAAGACAATTCTAAAGTCCACCCTTGCATCATGGCATGAAGGTCTTGAAGTCCGCCCATGCACTTGAGAGAAGATGTCTTGCCTAAGATGAAGTCCTCCCACCTCTGGGAAGCAATGTCAAAGGCAACCCCAAAGTCTGCTTGGAAGAAATGGAAGATGACACAAGACAAAGAAAGTTTTCCATAAGAAGGATATGGCAAGGCATCACTAAAGTCCACCATGCCTTGGCCAAGCTCGATCCAAAGTCCGCCTTGCATCTTGGAAAGAAAACTCCAAAGTCTGCCTTTGCACTTGTACAGACTAGAGCAAAGTCTGCCATAATGAAAATAAGGAATGGAAAGGATTAAGGGAAGTCCGCCTATCTCTTGGCAAGGCATCACCAAAGTTCGCCCTGCCTAACATTCCTGAAGTCCACCATGCTAAAGGAGAAATGAGAATGGCAAAGGCGCTAAGAAGTCCGCCATGCATGTGCAAAGCTCACTTTGAAGTCCGCCCCATCTTGGAAGCAACATGGAAAAACATTTATTAAGTCCGCCCTTGGGAAATGCCCAAGTGTTAGTAAAGTCCGCCCAACGAGAAAAATTCAAAGTGTTGGAAGGAAAACAAGAGGAATAAAGAGGAAAAGTAAAGAGGAAGTGAATAAAATCCTTGTCTAGGGATGGAATTTGTCCTACTTAGCACAAGCCAAATTCAAAATTGAAGGCAAATTCGTAGGCAAAGTTCATTCGAGCATGGAGATGGCCAAAATCTTGGCTAAGTGTTGAATGGTCCACATGAAGGTGTTACAAAATGAAATTGAATAGCCAAAATTTGGCTAAGTATGGGAAATACTTCACAGAGAAAATTCCAATTTCTCCCATTGTGGTGAAAGCACAGAGGCATTCTTCTCCAAATTCAAGGCACTTGAAAGAATATTCAGACATCTTGGGGGGATTTCATTTGCAATCCCAGAACTATTGAAGCAATCGGGGCAACTTCTTGAAGGATTTCATCCCTTGAAGAATTAAAGACAAGCTTCCAATCAGAATCAGATGGTGACAAGAAGAGTATTCCAAACAAATTTCCATTTTTTGGCACAAATTGGAGAATTCAGAGAGGAAATCCAAAGGAATAACATCAATCCAGTTCAAGTAGGAAAGAAGAAGAAATCGAAATATCCAAAGGAAGCCAAGATCAAAGCTAGGAACGAACAAGCGCAAAGGACAAAGTCATCGGCAAGGAAAGATATTCTAAGGCAAGCACGTGGAAGAAAAACAAAGTGACCAAGGAAGACATCCAGCATGCTGAGGTGGCGCCTCGTCATCTTCCAACCAATAAAATTGTTCCAAATCAACATGCAACAACTTTCTATTTTATTGTTGGTTTATATTTATTAGAAGGACAAGTGTCCCTAAATGTAATTTTCTCATTGGCTGAGAGGTAGTTGGTTGTGACAAACCCTAATTAGGGTTTTACTTTGAAATCTCGACCGTTGATCCTAAATCAATCTTGGCCATTGAATTGTAATTGGGGAGCCTATAAATTGAGCTCACCCCTCATTTGTAAAGTGTGAAGAAGGTATATGAGATTGTTGCATATTTCTACTTCCAATAATAAAAGCTCTTAAATGCATGATTTGCTTTGAATCCCTTTTATTGTCAAGTGGTTTGCAAGGTTGCATAGCTTTTTCAACATTACATTAGAATTAAGATAGAATTTGATTTGAATTAGATTAGAATTAAGATAGAATTTGATTTGAATGTTTGTTAAATGAATGAAAGATCTGATAGTATTGATTGGTGAAACTTAGCTCATACTTTCTTTGAATAGATGATTTTTATTTAATGCGTAAAGTTAGCCTGAGCTTATGATTGTGGATGCTTAACTTCAGTCTAGATAAGTATTGTTCAAGACATGAAAATTATAATCACACCCCTTGAAGATTGCACCCACTTTGTGTAGTTGTCCTAGGGAGGTGAAGCAAAGCGTGGTTACCAGTTTCACCCAATCTTTACCATCTCTTGAATTCTTAGGAGTAGATTAGAACTTCTAAGCCCTTGACCTTTTGCATTTTTAAAAAATCCTAAACAGTAAATCCCAAAAAGAAAGTGTACTTAAAGATAAATCCGTCTAAGTCCTAACTTGTGAATTGAACAAGCCTAGCGTAAGTCCCTTTGTGTATTACCAGCATATCACAACACCCATTGATCTTATCCACACGTCAAGACCTAACAAAAGAAACCTTGGAATCGCCATATGATCTTCTTGCAATCTTAGCATATGCGGTGATTTTGTTCAAGAGAGGATAGAGTGTCTTTGGACATTTTATTCTGTGTGTTTGGTGGATGATAAAACGTACACCAACAAGACCATAATTGAAAGCCTCTGAAATTCACTAATATACACCTCCAAACTCCCCACTTGTTTGAGTTGAGCAAGTTCTTTGAAATATAATTCCAGGTCTTTCCTGTCAAAGTGCTCAATCAACCTGTCAGTGAATTCCTAGTAAGTGGTGATGAGGTGATACTGCAAGGTGACCATCCCATGGTGCCACCAATCATGAGCTAACTCATCCAGGTGCAAAGTTGTAAACTTGATTGCATCATCCTCCGCCATAGGCCGAAGAGTCAAGAAGGTATCCAACTTGTGAATCCAAGCTCTTGCTGTGACCTTCCCGCTACCATCAAATGTTGGAAGTGTGAGCTTGCTTGTGGCATGTTTTAGATCCCTATATTTGTTCCTTGGTCTCCTATCTTGCCTTGTTCTGTTGTGCTCCCTCCTTTGACTCATGTATCAGTCAAAGGTCAAATGCTCCTTTACTTGTGGTGGTAGCAAATCCCATTCATTGTGCATTGACATGACATTATATGCGAATGATGCATCTTCATTTTCTTCAGCATTCTCTTCTTCTGGTTCATTCCTCAAAAATGTAGGATGCAAAGGTCTATCGGTGGTACGAGTAGGTGCTCTTTGTGCCCTTGGAGTCCCAACAACACTCCCATTGTCTTCCTGCTAGTGATTTTGTCTTCTAGAAGTATTCATCTGTTGTATAGCTGCTGTAAATTGCTGCAAAACATCTGCTACATGTTGCTGCCCTGCTGCAAGACCTCTTTTGATTTCTCTTGCTTCTCTTTCTTCATTATTGGCTTCATGTCTTGGTGGACTGCCATCTCTTCTATCACCCATTATGTCCTGTTGTGTATCTATAATTGGATTTGCTTCTTGTTCTTCTCTTCTACGAGTATAATACCTGTGTGGACCAACCTCTTGTGGCTACATATGATACTTTAACTCTCCGGGATGGCAGGATTAAAGCTCTGATACTCTTGTAAGAACCCCTGATCTCTCCAAAGTGAAATTATGCACTTCTAGTGATAGTTTTCTGAATTTGTATTTTTGGTTTGCTTTTTGGTTTATACTTTTTTTTTGTCATTATTGCATCTCTATATCAAAAAACACAAAAAAAAAGTATAAACCAAAAACAAACCAAAAATACAAATTCAGAAAACTATCAATAGAAGTGCAAAATTTCAGTTTGGGGAGAACAAGGGTTCTTACATGATTTAATCAATTGACAATAAGGTTTCAAAACTAACAACCTTTGAACATGCTCAAATGGTAACTGATGTTGAAGACATTATGGAGACAAATTATTGATCAATTAAATGATGGATTTGATGTAAAGAAAACTGAAATTGAGCTAGCCAAAAATTAAGGGATAATAGGGATGAAGTCCAAGAATAAAAATTAAAAAGACAACTTAACAAATATGCAGTCAACTTACATAATTTTGCAAGAATGAAAAGCCTTGAAAATACAAAGTAGGAAGAGGATAAAACGCATGTTGCTAGTCTTTGAATAAGAACATGGATGCTCAAAAGGGAAATATCAATAACAAAGATGTGAAAGAGATGTAGAAGGCACATGAACCAAAGTTGAATATTAGGGAACAAAAGAGTCGTGGGTCCTAGAGTGAATCAAATGAAGAAAGAGACATGTCTTAGAGGCTAAAGGTGGCAAAGGTGTTCATGTCAAGAAGGGGGTTAGAAGCTTGACCAATGGTTAAGCTGTTGGTATAGAAGAAGCCTAGACAAAGATAAGATCAAAGTAAGAGCAACATTCAAAATAGAAGGGGGCAAAAATTATGTAAATGGGGAACACATAATTATATTCTTGTGAGTTATAGTAAAGTATCATATGATATACCAATGCCCCGAAAAATAATAGTGATGGAGGGAGTAAATGCAACAAAAGGAAAAAAAAGAAAAAAATTAGTCTTCATTTCAAGAGAGGTAGATCCTGAAGAATTTTCAGTACCTGAACATTGTCCAATGATTAGTAGAATGGTTTCTTTCAGCAAATGGCTGGTGCTGAGAATGTCTAGTGGAGATATCCTCAGAGATATTAAAGTACTCTATTTTAGTCTAACTTTCAAGGTTGATGATTGATCCATAAATTGAGTGGGATAATACCAAACAACTCACCAAATTCCTATATACATTATGTGACTATTCAAAAGAACCTCCAACAAGCAATTATGTAAGAGACCAGGGGTCTCTCAACCCCAATTGTTGATGACGAATGCAATTTTTTTTGTGTTTTGATGTTTTTGTAGTTTTTGTGTATTTTGTGCAATAAGGTTTATTGCGATTTTTGAATGAAATGATTCTAAAATATATAGAAAATGCAAAAATACGATTACTGAAGCAAAATAACTTCTAAATTGATAGCAAATGGATTTATTATTATGCTGAAGGATTACAATGATGAATCTTAGACATGCAAGTAAAAAGACAGTAATAAATATTTGAAAACTTGACTTATTGCAGCCGCCTAAAATAAAGACAAAATGTACGACCAATCCAAAATATAATCTTCTCCCACCAAATGATGATCACAGATGCCTCTGGAGACCTAGGCGCCCACACTGGCAAAGTCAGAATGCAAAAAGGCAAGGCGTTTTGCTTGTAGTGAGTAGTACGGCCTTGCTGCTATAAAAAGTATGGCCCAATAACCAACAATAAATAAATTTGTATAGCTTTGGAATGTGTGTCAGGTGCTAGATAAATAACTGCCAATGAAAAGGATTTCCTTCTGGAAGAAAATCGATCCAAACCCCAATCTGAATCTTCACCAATAAGCTCTGTAATGACTTTTGTGTGAAGCCACTCAATTGACAATCTTCAACTGATATTTCACAGCTTCAGTATGTCTGATTCTGAAGAGTTGACGTTCTCCAAAACTTGATTGCAGAAACCCTTGTTTCTCCAAACTCCAAAACGTTCTCAGAGAGAAAAGACAAATTCAAATAATCATCAATAATAATGAGTTTGATTTGTTTTTGATGAATTATATATTCTCCTCAATAGGTTTGACCCAAAAAAGCAACTCATTAAGCATTTAATAATCATTAAATTCGTCCTTGGTAACTTAGGAAATATTATCATTAAGGGGCGTCCCCTTTTTAATGAGTAAATAAAACTCATTCATTAATAATAATCGCCACTTTAATATAAAGTATTAAATACTTTATATTATTCCATTATTAATCAATATTTCATTAATTGACTTTATAATATAAAGTCACAACATTAATATTTCTCCAAATATCATTAAATGCTCAAATATTCCCTGTTTGTTCACCAAACTGTTAAACTGGGTCGAAACTGAGATGACTAGCTGAGCCAGGTGCCTTGCCAGAAATAGTAACCCCTGTTGGCCTGACTTACTATAAATAGTAAGTACCAAAATATCACTATGTAAGACTTTGTAAAGGCCCAAACCTAAATCAACTAATGGAGTAATGTCCCAAAACTCAGGATAACTGCCAAAAGCAACCCTCTAATCACATCTGTCAGCCTATGAGGGTCTGAATGATAGGTAACCCCTCAAACACCTGAACTGCCTAGGAAGGGGACATTACAAATTATTAGAGTTTTCAGTCCTAAAACTATGGGACAGTCATATATTTTCATTTATACATCATCAAACCCTAAATAGGGGAAAAACCATAGCAGCAAAAAATCGTTTGGGGAAAAAATTGGCAAATCAAAAGTATAAGATCTTTTGAAAAAATGGAGAAAAATCAGATAATTTTTTTTTTTTTATATTATATTATTATAAAATATAATAATAATATAATATATTATGATAATAACATTAATATTAATACATTATAATTATAATGTTTATTAATATAATATAATTATATATAATAATTATAATATATGAATATGTATTAATACATTATTATATTAATATAATATAATTTTAGTATATTAATATAATAATGTGTATTATAATTACATTATATTATATTAATATATTATAACAATATTATAGTAAAATATAATATATTATAATTATTATATATATTATAAAGCGATTGGTCTCTCTTCTCTATCAGAATGAGGACTTGAGGACTTGAGCAGGATCATGGTCCACTAAATCGGTTGCTTCATTTGTCACCCCGACACATCCATTCAATTAGTATAATTCCGCTGCATTACCAACATCCATCCCTAGCCCTAGTTTCCATCACTCTGCAGGTAGGAGGATGTTATAGATGTATTGCATGCAAGCAAATCAAGGGTATATTATAATTATTATATATACTCGTCATAAGATTTTTATAAATTAAAAAAAATTGAAAAAGAAATTGAAAAAAAATTGAAATTGAAAAAATAAAGATGTGCGATAGACATTCCATGTGAAAATCGCAGAAAAAACCTTAACGAAAATTGCTGAAATTCTTGGCCAAAATTCATCGGAAACTCTACTGGAAATTGAATGAAAGATTTTCACAGAAAATCGCAAGTAGAAACCCTCAAAAATTGCGATTAAACTAAAAAAATTGGTGGAAACCAGTCAAAATTGGCAGTCAATGAAATATCATAAATAATCGCGTACTTTTAAAGGGAAAAAATTGGGGAATTTCACGGTCGATTAATCGTGATTGTCCCGATTGTTTCCCAATTTCTGCTTCTTTGCGAAAAACTATAGTTTGAGCAGCAAATACTCCTCAACTCCACTATGCAACAGTCAAGTACAGCCAAGAACATTGTAATACAGTTTGAATATGATCTACAAAGCTCTCCAACAATCAAGAAAAGCTTGTACAAGCTACAAAGTTCCCTCTCAACCAAGATTTTCTTTTTCTGTATCATTGAAATTAAAACTCTATACACCAAACCCAGCATGACAAGGCTTAAACACAGATGGCTGGGACATTGAAGATGAGGATGTTGCTATTGCAGAAGTATAATGTACTATGAAAAAAATGTATATCTGCTAATTTTGAATCTAGCTATAGTGTAAATACAAAGATCATTTTCCATTTGCACAAGTCACCTAAAAGAATAGTAATTATTTTCTTTTATGTATAGAGTTCGGTTTTATGGGTTCCAATTTAGTGCAATAGAGCTTGCAGCACAGAAATTCAACTATAAGTACAATACTTGTTTTTTAGTAAATCTGTTTTGATATGATTGCTACTTAAGTGACAATGGCTTTTCATATAAATAGTCAGGGATCTTGTAGGAATATCTGTGAGTTACTATTATTTGTTTTGTTTCAACATGCAGGACCCTCCTATCATACATCGAGATGTCAAACCAAGCAATATTTTGCTGGATGAACACTTCAATGCTAAATTATCTGACTTTGGTATCTCCAGGACCACACCAGATATAATCAACACTCACATTTCAACTGCACCAGCTGGCACTATGGGGTACAAACTTGTTTTTGTTTATTTCTTATTTATTGTATGTGTTCTTTTTCAAGGAATGATTTGGATTTAAATTTTGAACTGAAGACCACTAAAATACATGTAAGCAGCAGAGAATTGAATGGCCTTCATTTGGCAAATTTGTATGTGTAAATGTAATCAAATCCTATCAGGCTAAGGAACCTAAGGCAAACTTATAGAACTGAGAGGAGGCAAACTACACAGAATTTTCAAGTTCAGAAAACGATTTCCAGAATTCTTCTTTGTAATACAAATGTGCTGATTGCAGAACATTAATTGATTTCGATGTTTGCAAATCACAAATGTACCATCATAAATATGATAAGGAAACTCTCTTCTAAGAGACACGTCCTATGGAAGGACGTGTTTCTTAGAATCGCGTCTCAAGAAACACTTCGAATGTTATCTGAATTAATCCTTAACAAAACATAACTAATCTGAATGATGGCGAATGCAACAAGATAGGATTAAATATGATTCAGAATATACCAAAGTCTAGATTCGAATTTATGAAGGCTCACAGAATTCGTTCTATAATAATTCTGAAAGATAATTAAATACCAATGATAATATTGATCAGTTAGAATGACGATCCAGCAATCGTCATTCCTATCTGACCGATGCTATCATCAACACTCCCTCTTAGCACGGGAAGATAAATCAAATCAAATAAGTAGAGATATCACCTTCACACGTGATATCAAAGATATGATATGTTTTCTCAATAATGTCAAGTCACATGACATTCTTCATAACACATCTTTATTATGGTGTGTGCACAAACATCAAGTCACATGATGTCTACCATAATAATTCATGGCATTTCCATGGATAAAATATCCACCATGATTATCTCTTAGGAATCACAATGATCTTCAAAAAAAACATCAAGTCACATGACATCCATCAAAGTGTCCAAGAGATACTATCATGACATGTTCACAGATATCAAGTCACATGATATCTATCATGATAGTTAAACATTGCAAAGTCGTCACCTTACAATGTCACATACAAGTGTTTATCATTAGAAAGATCGTCACCTTTCAATGATGTACATAGGGGTAGGCCCATAAAGTCATGGAGTCACACACATGACAAAAAGAGTTTACACATAAAACATCTTTATATATATTAGTACAACTCGTATAACAATTTTGGATTTCAACATAAATCAAATTACATTTCAACCATACCGAGTTTCTTCCTGAAGTGCTCTACCTTGATGCGGGAGAGAGTTTTGGTGAGAATGTCTGCAGTTTGATCATTTGTACTAACATACTCCAGCTGGATCACTTTCCTTTCCACCATGTCTCTAACATAATGATAGGGGATCTCAATGTGCTTAGATCTATCATGGAACACAGGATTTACAGAGAGTTTGATGCAACTCTGATTGTCACAATGAATGATTGTAGGATTTAAGGGTTCACCAAAGAGTCCCACAATCAACTTACGAAGCCATACTGCTTCTCTTGCTCCCATTGAGGCTGCAATGTATTCTGCTTCTGTTGAGCTCTGTGCAACTGAAGATTGTTTTCTGCAAATCCAGGAGATCATAGCTGATCCTAAACTGAAGCAACATCCTGATGTGCTTTTTCGATCGGTTACACTTCTAGCCCAATCTGAATCAGAGTACCCATGTAGATCTAGATGACCTTTCTTGTAGAGAAGACCATATCAAATAGTGCCTTGAAGATATCTAAAAATATGTTTCACTACCATTAAGTGAATTTCCTTTGGTTCACACATGAACTGACTGAGAACATTCACTGCATAACAAATATCAGGTCTAGTGTTAACCAGATACATCAAGGATCCAATCATCTGTCTGTAAAGGGTTGGATCTGCACACTTGGATTCTGCTGCTGCTTTTTTCAACTTGTGAAGGTTGGTTTCCATAGGTGTAGACATCAGTCTACAGTCTAGCATTCCAAATTTCTTCAGGATATCAATAGTATACTTTCCTTGGTTTAGAATGATGCCCTCAGATTTCTGCCATACTTCTAAACCTAGAAAGTAGTGTAAAATGCCCAAGTCTTTCATGTCAAATTCAGCAATTAGATCCTGCTTCTGTTGAGCAATGAGATGATCTTCCCCTGTTATCAATAGGTCATCAACATATAAAATAATTATCAGCATATCTCCATTGATTATCTTGAAGTAGAGGTTGGAGTCAGCATCATTCTTTGAAAATCCTAATCCCAAGAGATAGCTGTCAATTCTTTCATACCAAACCCTGGGAGCCTGTTTAAGTCCATAGAGGGCTTTCTTCAATCTGCATACATGTGAGTCAGAATTATATATCACAAAGCCTTCGGGCTGTTCTAAATAGACTTCCTCTTCAATAGTTCCATTCAGGAAGGCAATTTTCACATCCATTTGATGGATCTTCCAACCTTTAGCTACTGCAATGGCTAACACTGCTCTCACTGATGTGTAACGGGCAACAGGTGCAAACGTTTCTTCGTAGTCAATACCTTCCTTTTGAGAAAAACCTCTTGCCACAAAACGTGCTTTATATTTTTCTATATTGCCATCAGCAGCATGCTTGATTTTGAAGAGCCATTTGGAAGAGACAACAGATTTCTCTTTTGGTCTAGGCACTATATCCCATACATCATTCTTAAGAATAGATTGATATTCCTCAGTCATTGCATCCTTCCAAGCTTGAAGTTGGAGAGCTTCTGTGACACTGTCAGGTTCTGAGTTTAAGATGTTGTTCATTAGAGCAACATAGCCAAAGAAACGTTTGGGTCTTTTACTCCCCTTGAACGTTCCTTTGGGTGTTGCATGAACCTCAGCTTCTTTAAGCATCTTCCTGGCCCAAAGTGGTCTCTTTCTATTATTGTCATTTGGATTCTCACTTGATGGAGGTTCGTGTGACATTTCCTCATAATGCTCCCTCTGAATCTCAGAATCAGGTTCCATTTCAGGTACTCTAGGGGAAAGGGTTTCTATCTCGGAGGAGCTTCT
The DNA here is from genome assembly GCA_007258455.2 of Sequoia sempervirens. NCBI lineage: Eukaryota > Viridiplantae > Streptophyta > Pinopsida > Cupressales > Cupressaceae > Sequoia > Sequoia sempervirens. The sequence continues at coordinate 382,468,817 of VDFB02058242.1, forward strand.
AGCCCTTTTGAATGCAATGTCTTCTTCAAAGATGACATCTCGACTCAACTCAATTTGATTCTGCCCGGGAATGTAAATCCTGTAAGCTTTGGAAGTTTCACTATAACCCATAAACACCTCCTTCTTTCCGGAAGGTTCTAGTTTGAATCTCTTCTCTTTAGGTACATGGATATAGACAGGACAGCCAAAGATCCTAAAATGACTGATGTCAGGTTTCACGCTGGTAAAGGCTTCTTCAGGAGTTTTATTATCAAGATGGGAATGAGGACATCTATTTTGGATATAGACAGCAGTCCTAGAAGCTTCTGCCCAGAAAGAAGTATCAATGTTTTGGTCAAGTAGCATTGCCTTAGCAGCTTCTACAATGGTTCTGTTTTTCCTTTTAGCAACCCCATTTTGTTGGGGATTGTAGGCAACTGTGAACTCCCTCTTAATTCCGGCATCCAAGCAAAAATCCTTAAAAATCTTAGAGGTGTATTCTTTCCCATTGTCTGTCCTTAAGGTTTTTATTTTCTTTCCAGAGAAATTTTCAGAAATGGCTTTGAACTCTTTGAATCTTTTGAGGATTTCTATCGATTCTTTACACTTAAGGAAATAGATCCAGGTTTTCCTAGAGAAGTCATCTACAAATATGACATAGTAAAGAAATCCTGTCTTAGAGGGTACAGACATCGGTCCACATAAGTCTGAGTGAACCAGTTCTAACACATTATGAGTTTTGCTCAAACTAGAGGGAAAGGATCCCTTTGAATTCTTTCCTAAGGCACATCCTTTACAAGTTCCTTCATGGGATGGTTTTAACTTAGGTAAGCCTGATACAAGTTTTCCCACAGAGGGTAGGGCACGGAAATGAAGGTGTCCTAATCTTCTATGCCAAATCTCATTTGAATCAAAGGTGTCAAGGGTAAGGGCTTGATTAACTTCAGTGCATAGTTTTTAAAGGTACCCTTGTCTTACGCCTATGGTTAGGGCTTTCTTGATAGTTGAGTTTTTAGGCCAAGTAAGAACTTTTCCATCTATAAAGGTAACTCTATAACCATTGTCTTCAAGGGCAGAGATGGATATAAGATTCCTCTTTATTCTAGGTACAAACAAGACTTCAGTGAGTTGAAGTGAAAGCCCAGATTTCAACTTGATGGAACAAGTTCCAACCCCTCTTACTGGGTGTGCTGAATCATCCCCAATGGTTACTTCTTCATCAATCCTTTCTGTCAAAGTATCTAAGTGTTCTCTGAATCTTGTGATATGTCTAGAGGCACCACTGTCAATTACCCAGTCGTGAGTGAAGTCGAATACTTGACTAGAAAGGGCTGAATGAAACACAAAGTTCTCAGGTTCATGATCTGAATTTGACTTTCCTACTTTAGCAAAGGAAGTTTGTTGTTTAGTCCTCTCAGGGCACTTCATTGCATAGTGACCATATTGATCACATCTAAAGCATTGTACTTGAGAGATATCTTTCTTCTTATGAGATCCCTTTCCTTTGGAATTTCTCTTTCTTTTGGAAGACCCTTTCTTGAAGGAGTTTTTCTTATTCTGCTTATTAGAAGTTGAGTTGAGTACATGAATGTCTTCATCTATGTTCTTTTGTTTATTCTCTTTAGAGGAGAGTCTGGATTCTTCTTGAAGACAGTCAGATCTTAGCCTATCAAACTTAGGGAGTTTAGATCTTGCACTTACACCTTGAACAAAGGACTCCCAAGAGTTTGGAAGACCTCCTAGAGCAATCAGAGTTAATTCTTTGCTGTCAATCTGATATCCAATGGTGGATAATTGATCCCTCAGTTCAATAATCCTCATGAAGTATGAATTAATGGACTCTCCTTTGTTTATTTGAACATTGTTGATTTGCCTTTTCAAAGCAAGAGTCCTACAGGTGTTGTTGATCTCATAGGTTCTCTCAAGAGATTTGAACATGTCGTAAGCAGTTTCATGTTTTGCTAGGATAGGTACTATATGATCCCTAACTGCATCTACTAGAATTTTCATGGTCTTCTCATTGTTTTCAATCCATTGAGTTTTCTCAGATTCAGATTCAGGTTCCTTATTTTCTCTCACAAGTGAGTCAAGCTTATTCTCTCTAAGGATCATCATAATTCTAAATTTCCAAGATGTGAAGTTGTCTGCTCCTGCAAGGCGATCTTCAAATCTGATTACACTAGCCATGATGAAGAAAGTAAAGATTTCGAACCTATAAGAAGTCTGAAAACTAGATTTGATTTGAATCTGCACAACGTGGCTCTGATACCATGTAAATGTAATCAAATCCTATTAGGCTAAGGAACCTAAGGCAAACTTATAGAACTGAGAGGAGGCAAACTACACAGAAGTTTCAAGTTCAGAAAACGATTTCCAGAGTTCTTTGTAATACAAATGTGCTGACTGCAGAACATTAATTGATTTTGATGTTTGCAAATCACAAATGTACCATCATAAATATGATAAGGAAACTCTCTTCTAAGAGACACGTCCTATGGAAGGACGTGTCTCCACAAGTGGGGACACGTCCATTCATGGGACGTGTTTCTTAGAATCGTGTCTCAAGAAACACTTTGAATGTTATCTGAATTAATCCTTAACAAAACATAACTAATCTGAATGATGGCGAATGCAACAAGATAGGATTAAATATGATTCAGAATATACCAAAGTCTAGATTCGAATTTATGAAGGCTTACAGAATTCGTTCTATAATAATTCTGAAAGATAATTAAATACCAAAGATAATATTGATCAGTAAGAATGACGATCCAGCAATCGTCATTCCTATCTAACCGATGCTATCATCAACAATATGAACAAGAAGAAGGAATTATATTTGAGAATACCAGCTGAATTGACAAAATATAAGCTACTTGTGTGATAGATGTAATTTCATGAAAAAAAATACTCCAAGGATGTTCAAGTGGATAAATGATGCATAATGACAATTTGTCCAGCCATGCCACCTTGATGTCCATATACATCCTCAAAATGAAATCCCATTGAACATTAAAAGTTTTTTTGCTACACCAATCATTCAGTATTTGATAAAGTTATCTATAAGATCATGATCAGTTCATGTGTATTAATCCTTGTGTTTTGAACAGTTTAGAAGGAAAATCAGTTATACAATCAAACGTTTTGATAATGTAGTAGAATGTTCACATTCAAATTGAAAACCATTAATGATATAAAAAAAAAGCCAAATATAAGACACTAAGAAAAACTTTTATATGACCTACAAGTATCAAATTCTAGTTAGGATACTTGTGAAATTCTGTCATACTGAAACTGACATTGAAACATAGGTTTATGTGAATTGGAAACATTTTTTTAGACAAGTGTGGATTTATGCATGAAACTCTGGCTAGGGTTTCAGTAATTTATTTATTTTAATTTGATTTTTAACATGTTTTTGAACAACCCATTGTAGGACACTAGTGAGGTGAGCCTTATGTCATATCCCTCCCAGGATTGTAAGGCATTAGAATAAAACAATAATATTATTGACATTTATGATTTCATATTAAAATATTATTATATTTAAATACAAGTAAAAATCAACATTAGAATAAAATAATAATAAAATATATATTAACAAGATCATTATAATTATGATTATCAATATAATATTATCATTATATATACAAATGTCACAAAATACAAATACAAACAAAGGCCTGATTCATAAAACCAAATATAAAATATAAATAAATAAATACAAAATATAAAATATAATAAAACAGTAAACAATAAAGTGAATATAACTTAAATTACAATTATAATTGCTGACCATATTAAATAATAAACAAGACCCCAGCAATTAGTATAAAGGCACCGATCATGCTTAAGACAAGACGGATTGAGGAAGGTAGCGATGCTTCATGATACGACTCTTCCAAGGCATCAGTTGGTCAAAGTCACTAGATATTTAGATGGATCGCTACAAGGTAGAAAGGGACCAGGAAGGAGAATAAGAGTGTATTCTGAAGTGGGAAGTGTAGTCACTGGCTGAGATAAAGAGAAGAATAAAACTTATGATTGCTGGCTGACAAAGGATCTCCTACATCACCGGGAGAAATAGAGAAAAAAGAAGAGGTGGTCTGCAGATCGACCAAGGTAAGTTGTATATGATTTCTAATTCAGAATAAGTAACTACATTTTATAATATAAACAAGGATAGTGGTGAATAATCTCTATTACAGAAAAGTAATTGAAATTTATAATAAAATTCAGTCAAAGGTAATTAAATAAAAATGAATAAATGCTTAGCAAACAAATTAAGGATTTAGTAATAGTGGTAATTTACATATATATTTAATATATATATTAAATATAATATGGTTGCTGTGTACTCACATGTTTAATAAATATATTTCGGTAATTGATAAGTATACATTTGGATATATATATATATATATATATATATAGAGAGAGAGAGAGAGAGAGAGAGAGAGAGAGAGAGAGAGAGAGAGAGTCTCATAAAGATCTCATAAGTGGTGGGCACATGCAATTATATATATATATATAATATATTATTTACGATTATCCAATAATGATGCTTGCAGCAATTATTGAGCCTTATAAGCAATTATGATTCTTTAATATAAAGATAGATAGATTTATGTATGTCTTTACCCTATGATCAATCAAATGTGAGGTTGTGGGAGGCAAGTTAGGAGGATGTTGTTTACGGGCCTCGCATGCTAAGTACGCCACCCCGAGAATGGAATAGTCTTGGTTGGACGTTCTTGCCACTTGGGGCCAAGAGGTGGGTAGTCTTGGTCAGATGCTCATGCTCTTGGGCTTAGATGGGTTGAGTAGTTTACAGGCAACCCTTTTGAGACCTTCCCACCAAGCCAAACTATGATTGATTGTTAGGATGGATTCAAGGAGTCTCACTCATAAGGAGGATGGACAAGACAACATGGATAGGAAAAGCAGATACAAGTGTATCCACTAGGCACACCACTTTGAGGGTGGAATAGTCTTGATCGGACGTTCTTGTCGCTTGGAGCCAAGAGGTGGGTAGTCTTGGTCGGACGCTCATGCTCTTGGTCTTAGATGGATAGCTTCAGGTGGAATTATCATGTGTCTCATCCAATTCCTATTATGATTAAGTTTCCACAATGCATTATGGATATGGGTGGTTACATATTTTGTATAGCTTACATGGATAAGGTATTTATAATGTTTTGATCATATGAATCATATTTTCGATATTATCTAACATGATTGTAGGATCTAAATCAAGATTTATCTTGCTTGAAGCATTCAAGTGACAAGCTATAATCCTAACTACATCGAGCATGTGATTCTAGGATAAGATTTAGTGTAATCTCCAAAAAGGGACATTACAAGAGGTATCAGAGCATAATCCTACCATCTTGTGAAACAATAGTTAATGCAAACTTATCAAAGAAGAAACTCTAGGAGAAACACCACCAAAAACAACCATATGGATGCATTCATGAATAACAAGATGGGGGCATTCATGGAACAAACCGCCCAAGCACTTAGGGACCAAAACGAGAGGAGTGAAAGAACTTAACAACTTCTCCAAGCCATCTAGAACATGAATAGCAATAGTGGGAAGGAAACAAGTTCTAATCATTCTGAAAACAACAATCCCTCCTCCCCAAATGCACCTAGCTCTAGAAGACCCCCCTTCCTACCTAGAGAAGAATGCATGGAAGAGGGGGAAGCAAGCAAGCCACCCACGGATAACATGGATGAAATCATGGAAGAATACAATAAACTCAACTCCGAGTTTAGGAAAAATGTTCCCTTCAAAGATTACTATGATGCCAAATTAAGAGCTGCCCCTAGGAAGGAGAAGAAAAGACAACATAACAAAGACCTGAAGAATAGGGTAAACAAACTAACCCTCCCTAATTTTGATGGGTCAAGTAAAATAATAGCATACACATGGGTACAAAAATTAAACACTTAACCTAACACTTAGTCTTATGACAGAAGAAGACGCCATTCAATTTGCCATCTTACACTTAGAAGGATTGGCCCATGAGTGGTGGCATCATAGAATCCACACCCAAGGGCACAAAAATATATTATCCTATGCTAAGTTCACACAAAAACTCATAAAACGATTTGACAAAAGGCACCCTCAAAAAGACTTCAAGGAATTAACTCAACTTAAACAAAATGGATCGGTTGAGGATTACATAGCAGAATTTCAAAGGATTTCGGTTAGCGTTCTAGGGGTTGATGAGGATAGACCTACCTACCTTTTTGTAGAAGGATTAAAAGTTCCAACCCAAGGATGGGTAAGCGTCTTAAAACCCACCTCCCTGGAAGATGCAATCAATAAAGCTCTAATACTAGAGGACACAACCGCAAGAGATAGAACAAGAGAGGAACACTCAACACCTCCCTACAAGAAGGACCAACATAAAAACACCTTTTTCTCCAAGGACAAATGAGAAAGACTTCAAAGGGAAGGACTTTGTGTAATGTCCCCATTTTTGTAAGCATCAGAGTTTGAAGGATTAGCCTATCAATTGACCCTCATAAGCTAGTATGGTGGATTAGAGGGTCCTGTTTGGGCGTCATGGAGCTCTTCAGGTGGCAGATGGCAATGTTTACCTCTCCAGATTGTTGGTATATTTTGAGGCTAGGCTATTAAGAGGTTTCTGGTTCCGTTTTGAGGAACTTACTATTTATAGTAAGTCAGTGGATGTTAGAGTGGGACCCTTACTATTTTTAGTAAGGCAGTTGGATGCACAGTGGATGTAGTTGTTAACTCCTTGGTTCAGATGAAATCAAGAAATAATGAGTATTTATGGAGTTATGCTATTTTAATTATTAATAAAGTAATACTTCATTAATAATTAATTATAAAGGGCAATTATAAAGTTATATTTTCACTTTATGCGAATGGGACCGCTTAATGACTTAAAAAGTCATTTAATAAAGTGCATCATAATGATATAATATAACTTTATGATTAAAGTGGTCATTTAAATGACTAAAGTGAAATTATAAAAGGTACTTTGGGCGCCCACTCCAAGGATATAATATTAAAAGTATTTAATGAAGTTTTTAAAGAGTTAAAAATAGCCTCATGAGTAAATCAACCTATGTTGGAGAGAGTATAAAAGGCACCAAAGCAAATGAAAAAGTTACCATTGGATCATTTTACATATTGGATTTGTGCTTTTGGAGAGCTTGGCTCTTGAGGATGGAAACTTAGGGTTTTCAAATTCTTGGCTTTGGAGAACGAAGATTCTTCATTGTTCTTGCTACCTGAGGGTGTGAAAGATCACTTGAAGGCTGCATCAGTAGTAGCTTCATGTCAGAGGCTGCAATTGTGCTACATCAGATTTATAGGAGAGATTCAAAATAAGGGTTTCATCATCTTCTCAAGATTAGAAGATTTTTTCTGGGTATGAATGCTTTCAATGTAATTTCACGACATTAATAACTCTGATATAATATTATATTTGTGCTTCAACATTTCCTTGTTCTATAAATTTTATGCATTATTTGGTAAATATTTCAAGAAAACTTCAAAACACGAAAAAACATCAAACCAACAGTTGCAAAATTAGCCCAGGGAGAACTAGGGTTCTTACACTTTGCTTCAAATGTAAAGAAAAATGGGAACAAGGTCATATTTGTAGACAAGATGAAGGTAAAAAGAGGAACCCATGTCGTAAATGCAATGAGGAATGGAAGACGGGACATATTTGTGACCGAAGTGACCTAAAGAGGAACAACTTGTGTTACAAATGCAAGGAAAACCGGGAACTAGGACATATATGTGGAAAAGGAAGCCAAATATGGAATATAGAGGTAATGCCCGAAGGAGAAGAAGGGAATCCAAACAAGAAAGCAAGATACAAGGAGGGAGAGCTTAAAAGCATCCAAGCGAAAGGAGGGACCGTAAACAATTGGAGCTTTGTGGAAGAGCAATTGTGGAAGAGCAAATCTAGTAGTACAAAAAAAAAATCTAAAGGTTGATTGCCCAGCCAATATCCCTAGTGGGAATTGTAAAACCCCTGAGGTTTCTTTACCAAAATGAATAAAAAGGAATCTTCATACAACACCACATAGATACATGACATATTTCTAAAATCTCATTTTGATATATTCTTGCGTTAAGGCTAAGGATGTCTACAACATCACAAGAGTCTCAGTTAAAATGGTTTTGCTTGAGGACAAGCAAATTTGAGTGGGGAGGACTATCATATCCCTCCCAGGATTGTAAGAAATTAGAATAAAACAATAATATTATTGACATTTATGCTTTCATATTAAAATATTATTATATTTAAATACAAGTAAAAATCAACATTAGAATAAAATAATAATAAAATATATATTAACAGGATCATTATAATTATGATTATCAAAATAATATTATCAATATATATACAAATTTCACAAAATACAAATACAAACAAAGGCCTGATTCATAAACCAAATATAAAATATAAATAAATAAATACAAAATATAAAATATAATAAAAAAGTAAACAATAAAGTGAATATAACTTAAATTACAATTATAATTGCTGACCATATTAAATAATAAACAAGACCCCAGCAATTAGTATAAAGGTACCGATCATGCTTAAGACAAGACGGATTGAGGAAGGTAGCGATGCTTCATGATACGACTCTTCCGAGGCATCAGTTGGTCAAAGTCACTAGATATTTAGATGGATCGCTACAAGGTAGAAAGGGACCAGGAAGGAGAATAAGAGTGTATTCTGAAGTGGGAAGTGTAGTCACTGGCTGAGATAAAGAGAAGAATAAAACTTATGATTGCTGGCTGACAAAGGGTCTCCTACATCACCGGGAGAAATAGAGAAAAAAGAAGAGGTGGTCTGCAGATCGACCAAGGTAAGTTGTATATGATTTCTAATTCAGAATAAGTAACTACATTTTATAATATAAACAAGGATAGTGGTGAATAATCTCTATTACAGAAAAGTAATTGAAATTTATAATAAAATTCAGTCAAAGGTAATTAAATAATAATGAATAAATGCTTAGCAAACAAATTAAGGATTTATTAAGGAGGCATTATACATCCTTGAGGAGTTTTCATGATGCGGTTGTTATGACCATGCAAAGAGTTGTTTATTCCTTTGCAAATAGCTATGATGGAGTCATATTTGTTGTCGTGATTTGGTTTGATGCTTTGAGGAGTGATGTTGATGAGAATATTTTTGAGCTATTTAGATTAATCTTCTTTGTTCTCAAAATGGTGATTGGCATTGACATTGCAGATGATAATTCCTTAGAGATTTGTGGGCATGAGATGTTGTTAGATTATGATTTTAGTCCGTCCCAGTTTATTGGTTTGAGTTTCATGAATGGTAACTTCTTGGAGTTACAAGGGAGGTTAGAGCAGAATTGGCACACGAGTTTTAACTGGATGATCAGAGTGGAGCAGCTTCAGCATGGCGGGACTTTTCAGAGATGGACATGGGACCCTAGGATCCTATTTGTTTTGATGGGATCAGTTTGGAGTGTTATGGCATTGCTTGAGGACAAGCAATTTTGGGAGGGGCAGACTGTAATGTTCCCATTTTAGCCATACGCTCTTCGATGATTGATAGCCTATTTCCGGAAATCAGTAGGCTTGTCAAAGGTAAAATCAGGGTTTCCCTGTTTGGAGGTTTTTTGGCATTTCTCAAAATTTACTATTTTTAATAAGTTCGAATTTTGGTAGTGGTCCAGTTAGCAGCACTTCAGTGAGTTATTTTTTTGTTGGAGCAGTTGAATTATTCTGGTTTTGGCTTTAGAAGAGCAATTTTTGGAGAAATAATTGATTTCAAGGCATTAATGTTATATTTTAAAATTTACCCCTTGGCCTCGTGCATTAACTTGAAGTTTTAAAAGGTGGACATGAAGGGGGATGCCACATGAAGAGAATATTTAATATTTTCTAAAGTTATTTTATGCCTTGAAGTTGGACGCCATATTGAGAGGAAATAAAGTGTTTTCAAATTTAAATTATTTCAAGAAGGAGTTTAGGTGTCCCATTTCTTGGAGGGAGTTATGGAATTTGAAAACTCACCTCCAATTCTATAAAAGAGAGAGTTTGCTCCAGCATTTCTCATCCATTGTTTATGCTAAAGTTATGTTGTCGAAATGATATTGTGAATTCAGCTTCGAGGAATGCTTACCTCCTAGCAATTGTCCAATTTCATGTTTGAAAGATAACACCTAGTTGGCTTCATGGCTGCTTCTCATCCAGACAAGCAGATTGAGCTTCACAATGGAGAATTTTGGTAATGTTTTCAGTTTTGTGTTGCTGGTATTACTTCTAGGCCAAGGGCGACCCTTTCCACAGAAGATGGGAATTTAATTTGAAGTATTTTATTTTCTATGACAAAATCGCCCTTTCAGCTAGGCCGCACCATTTCAAAGGGCATTATAATTCGTGCCAAATAATTTATGAGGTTTTGATGCAATTTTATCTTAGCATATTGGGCGCCTACTCTCCAGAGAGACTTTGCTATTGGTTTCATTCAATTTGGAGGTATATTGATGAAGTTGTGAGCATTTATTTGGTTTTCTATTTGCTGGTTGATTATTTTCAGTTTGCTGGTTTGAGAAATCAGATTGCTTTAAGTTCAAATTTTGGTTGGGTTTTCAATAATTCGGAAGGGTATCATTAAGAGAGATCATCTACTATCAATTGTGCTTTGAATTCTATTGTAATCACTTGTAATTTGCAGTAGTTTCTTACATTGTAAGACTGTTAACAGTAGTACTGTTTCAGTCATTCTTTACTGCTTTACTTGTGCATAATTCCTCACACATGTAACCCCTGGATGGTTTACCACCAGTGTGGAAAAAGAACTCATTTTATTTCTCTCATTTTGTACCCACTGAAAAGTGGTGAATTCCCACTTACGAGTGGATGCTTGCCGCAACAGATGAATTAGTTTGTTTTGTAATTTCTTCCCCTCACTGAATTAGTGGAAGTGCAGAATCCTTTCATGCCTGGTTCACCACCTCTTTACTTTCAGTTGCAATGTACTTTCAATTATTGATCTTTTACCTCCGCTATATGCTATCACCTCACCTTTTGAAGGATCTTGGTGAACATTCTTGGCATTGAGTGTATTCAATTTGCTTATCATTGTTGAAACTAACACTAAATAGTTGGTGTAGTGTTGGTTGTGTTGTGAGAATTCCAAGAAAAAAATTAAGCGGCTTATTTTAGATTAGCTTATTTCACTTCACGATCATAGTGGTGAAGTCAGAATCAAGAAAAAGTCAGTTTAAGTCTGGTGGGTAGTTTTCACATTTTCAGGAGAAAAGTTAAGACCTCCAAGGTTGTCAATGGCAGATGGCGAGATGCCAGATGTTGAAAAATAAACTTAAAATGCTCCAACGAAGATTCTATGGTGGGATATGTTCAAAATGATGCTTCATCTCGGAGGGGATTTTCATTGAAGTGAAAATGATCAAAATTTTTCTCTCTAGAAATAAAAGAGCCCCTAGAGGCCAGGGGCACCCCAGGTTTTAGATGCCTAGAATTTTTTTTTGATATTTGTCACTTCCTAGAAGACTTCTCTGAAATACTGTCAGCTTCGCAATGATCCCACTAGCCAGTCCAGAAGATTTGTCTAGTACCTGAAATTGGAGATTGAATGAGGAATGAGGGAGATAAAATGAGTGAAAATTTGACTAACACTGGAGTAGCAAAGCGCCCCTAGACGCTAGGGGCACCCAACATTTTGTGGTACTAGATGAAGGTTTTTGATCAAATGATGCCCAAGATGTTTGTCTCAGACTTGATTTGGCTTTGCAACCAATCTGTCAGTGAGTTAATCTGAGTTGTTGAACTGTCAAAATCAGGAGTCAAACATAAGGTTTTAATCATGGTCAAAATGTTAGAAAAGAGCAAAAGCGCCCCTAGAGGCTAGGGTGCCCAAGGTTTTGGACCTCCAAATACAGTTGTTTGGGTTAGCTCAAATGCTCATCTTGTTCGTGATGCTTCCAACTTTCCGTTGCATACCTCAGTCGGGTCAGAGGACAAGTCATTAGCCTACAGCCATAGATTGAATGCATTATCAACCAGTTTGAAAAATGGTTAAGTTTGGGAAGAAAAGTGCCCTTGGAGGCCAGGGGTGCCCAAGTTTTTAACCTGCCAGATGATGTTTTTAGGAAAAGTGCTCTCTAAGAGGTCATGTTTAGAATTGAGCCAACTCCATAGTGAGCCTGTTAGCTAGCTCTAAAGTTTTGCCAAGTGTCGAAGAACGCGAGATGAATTGAGGTCAAAATCAAGTTGAAAATGATGAAAATACATGAAAATTGACTAAGTCTGAAGGTAAAAATTGCCCCTAGAGGCCAAGGGTGCCTAGAATTTTGAAGCCTCAAATGTCAGAATGAAGGTTTGTAGCCTCAAGGAGCTCCTTGTCAGTTTTGATCCTGCTCTTCAATGAAATTGTCATATACTCTATTGGACACGTCAGTCAATTAGAATCAGTGATCGAACATAGGCTCCGATGACGTTGCAAATTGAAAATACATGAAAATTGGTTAAGTCTAGAAAGATGACGCCCAAGTCAAACTTTGACTTTTGAACTGAAGTGCATGGCAGGCCCAAAATGGAGTTGGTTAACTGAATCAAAATAATATTAAAACTCCAGTTTACTTCTCAAGTCGACTTCAACAAGACTTAATTTTTGCTTGCAAATGGCAAATTTATTTTTGCATGTAAGAGTGGCGCCCAAATTAGGGTTTACTTCATTCAGTTAACTAAATTTGGGGTCCAATAATATTGTGGCGCCCAATTTAGCAATTTGCATGAAAAGTTGACGCCCTTCTTCATAAATTTTATTAAGGCATTTGGGCGTCCATTATTCTCATCACAAGTGGAAGCAAACACATATTTTCTCGTGCAAACAAAGATCTAAAGGCACTATGGGTGATATTTTTCAGTGTTCATAATGCCAGGTCCAGGTTATTTAGAGGACTTATTTTCCAGACTTCATTGTTTGAGTGCATGCATACTTCATCAAATCGAATCCAAGGCATAGGCGTGATTTTTCAAAGGCAGAATATAACTTCTATTTTCTATCTCTAAAATTCTTTTATCCTTGTCTTAGGTTTTCTCTCACATGTCAAAGTAAACGACATAATTTTCAAAATCTAGTCATCTAGGTTCACATAATTCAACGTCAGCAGCAAAACCCATGTTTTTGAATTTTTCGAGAAAATTGCCCCGTTACTTCACATTTTGAAGTATTGTGCTTTTTTGCAAAGATTCTTTTGCATGCAGACCAAAAACTCAATTTTTCCAAAATTGAATCATTTGGGTCTGTTCAGTTCATTGGCGCCTACAAAACCCATGTGTCAGTCTTTCTTGGGAAAAATTGCCCCCGATGCCCCTACAGCCCCTATAGTTCTAATCTGAAACGCCTTTGCATGCCTTAGTAAAACTCATTTTTTCGAGTTTCTAACAGTCTGGGTTGGCTTAGAATTTCATTCTCCACAAAACCCATGTTTCAGAAAAATTCTTAAAAATTCTCCCTCAACTTTTAGCCTCATCTAGAGCCATTTTTAGCTTTTTTTGAAGTTTGCCCAAACATATCCGGCTTTACAGTCAAAAATCTGGTTTTTCAAAATGCAATTCAACCCAATAAAATACAAAGCCAAATCGGTCTTAGTTCATGACTTTTTGAAAACCTCTGATGCAGACTTGGGTCACGTTTATCCAGTGATCAAATTGAGCACATTGGAAGGCATTGACAGCTCAACGGTCAAGAATCTTGATCGCTTAGGTTTGCTTGCAGCAGCATCTATTCCTATCACGGTGTTTGATCTTGAGCTCATCATTGCTTGCATTAAGCATTACGACTCATCTACAAGACAAATTAGATCAGCTAATGGGAGAATCATTTGCAGCCTCAAGTCGAGGGATATTGAGAAGTGCTTTTCCAGTCCACCTTGTTCAGACAATTTTGTCATAGATATGGAGGAGTGCGACAAGATATGGCTGGGAGATAAGGAAAGATCTCAGAGAAAGGTTGCTCAAAGGTGGCTGAAAGAACAAAAAACCAACTTGCCAAAGAAGGTTGGGCGTGGAGAGTTCAAGGACAAGGTTGCTATCCTGATTACTTTGCTCAACCGTGTTGCAGGTCAAGAGGAAGCTCATGTTTTCCGACTGTGGATGTTCTATGTCATCAATCAAATTATTCACAATAAGGAACACTTTGATTGGGCTATGTTAATCAATGAGTGTCTTCACCAGCAAATCACAGGATTCCTTAAAATCCACAAGTTTCACATGGTTTCTTATTTGGTCTACTTAATTGCATTTGAAGGCAATTTTAGAACTTTGAAGACCATTGGAACTCTTGGCGTTCAGCATGTACACGAATACTTCCCACAATTGGAGTTCTCAAAGGCTGAACAGGATTTCAAACAGGTGAATGATCACTTCCTGATGAAGACAGTCAGAGACCTTGATAATGAGATGCACATTAGAATTTCACCAGAGGCGAAATCAGCAATGGAGAGTTGGGCAGATTGCTTCATCCAGTTTCCCACTTTGACATATAGTTGAGTGTATGCTTACACCGGAGAACTTATGATGCTACCTAGATATCCATCGGACAAGGTCTTGTTCATGGAGTTCTCGAGACAGGTTCATGATGTTCATACTTTTGTTCGCAATCGGAAAAAGCAAGCGTTCACCTTTCCTTTTGGATTGGGTATCTTGAAATGTAGGATGACTGCTGATTGCAAGTTGATGGGCAATGAATTCTCAAAACTCAATCTCAAGTATCTCAGCGAGAAGCGCTCCTATGATCCTTTGGGCCACTATGCGGCTCGGTTGGAGCGAAGACAGTCACACAGGCCAGCACTCGAGGACTTCTGGGTCAACTACGAAGATGAATTTGAAGTACGCAGACGTCACTATTGTAGGCTTACTCTTCCTCAGCTTGCTGATTTTCTATCAGAAGATGTTGAAGGTTTGTCAGATGATGACGGAGAGGGGTTACTTAGCACACTTGTCAAGGATCAAGTTGCTCACCAGCCACTTCGCTAATTGGATTGGTATGCCAGAGAGAGTACTTCGGTAGAGGAGCTGTCAAGAGGGGTTATCAAGACTAGCATGTATTTCTTGGACGGAAAGAGAAAGCGGAAGGCAGTTCCAGTTGCAGAGCTGCCAGTGGTGTTTTCTTCACTACCTTCTACATCAAGGTCGAGACCTAGAGTTAAGGCCATAATGCATCCACCTAAAGGTGTCAAAGTTAGTGGAAACATGAAGGGAAGGAGTACAAGTAAGTGAAAGCAGATCGAGAAGGCATTAGAAGTTCCAGTAAAGCTAGTGGTACAAGCTAAAGCTAGGTCTTCATCTCTTGGTTCACCATTTTCTCCTCAGTCACCTCCCATCCAAATTGATATTGACTCAAAGCCAAAATTGTTGATTCATGAAACTTCAGTGCCAGTCAATCCACCAGAAATCAACACAGCTGCAACAGTTTTACCCAGAGAGGTTGACATTGATCACTTATGTTGGCTTGAGAGGACTTTGGAAAGGAGAAGACGAAAGCCTTCCTATCAGCTTGATTTATTTGAGTTTGGCAGTCCCTATCAGGATAAGTCAAACAAGAAGAGCAAGAAGCAAGTGCACATAGAGAAGACTCCTAAGGTAGAGATCGTTGTTGAGGTTGCTATACCACTGGATGTTAAGAGTTTGGATGAAGTTGAAGTTGGTGATTTCACCTTCGTCAAAGCTAATCTTGGCAGGAGCACTCGGCACGTGGATGTGAGCCTCTTTAAGGTTGTTGCAAGTAATTTTGAAGAGTGTGTCATGAAGGACGAAGAAGAAAAGGTAGCTCTCAAGGCTGAGAACAAGCAACTCCGACAATACATTTCGGATCTTCTTCATGGAACCTCAAGCAAGGCGGCTATTCTTCCACAGCTTCGAGAAGCACCTACAGATCAACAAAAGCTGGGTTGGTTAGTTAATTGTGGAAAGCTCTTGGAGAACTGGATCGAGGATTTCATTATTGTAGGCAGATACATTATCACACAAATGTATCAATTGAGGTACGAAGCACATGATCTTCATCAAGGGATCCAGCGGCTTGAATTGACTATGGCAAAGGGCAAACCGAAGGACTTGATTCTTATTTCTTAGTTGGAAGCTGCATACGATGCCGTTGTAGCAAATGAAGATAAAAGAAA
>VDFB02058242.1:382485086-382512876 GCA_007258455.2 Sequoia sempervirens
CGCCGACACTTTTCCAGTGAAGAATTTAATCAGTGCTCGAATTGTGGATTTTCCTAAGGGAGAATTTTAAATTTTCTAAGGCAAATTTAAATAAAATGAGTTTCCAGAGTGAATTTTCTTCGAACGATGAATCTAAAGGGAATTGCCTAGATGATTTTGATTAAATTCTTCGAAGATGAATTTTCCAGAGCTGATGATGAAGTTAAGAATTCGAATTCAAGTGACGGAGCTCCAGCTGGTGAGTAAAATATGATGAAGTTAAATTAATTTTTTTTCGAAGAGGAATTCAAAACGCCAGTCAAAGTCAAGTTTCTAGAAGAATAATATTCCCGACGACTGGAGACAAGTGTCAGAAGAAGTAGAGAGGGAAATTTCGAATTCTTGAAGTGGAGTAGTGGAGTTTAATGGCACTGGCTAAAATTAACGTCTTCTAGAATTTGAATTTTAGCTATAAAATGGAGAGGCTTTTCACTCATTTTCACAGCTGGAGAAAGCGCACTTGCTCTGAGATTGAAGCATCGAAGTAAGTTGCTGAGGTTTGAGGGAGTTCGAATTTTGCTGAGAGGTTGAACTTGTTGAAGAAGACGTCTTGAGGCTTGAGAGTTGCCATTTGAGGGACGTCCTTGCTGGGGTTGCTAGAGGCTTGAGGGTGGTGCGCCATTGCTGATTGAAGAAGTATTTTGAGAAGAAGCTTAAAAAGGTATGCCATTGCTGAAAGATTGAAAAGTACGGCCTTGCTGGCATTGAAGTTTGAAATCTGATTTGCTTAGTTGAAGTTGCTGGAGTAGATTTGAAAGGACGCCTTGTATTGGTTGAAACATTGAGGACTTTAAAAGTACGAACTTGCTAGTGTAAGATTGATGGTTTAAAGTGCAAAGTTAAGAAGTTTGTTATGTGCCGATTGCTGGTTTGAAGTGAAAGACGTAGAAATTAAGATTGTTGATTGCTGATACAAAGTCATTCAATTTGCTGATTGAGAAGTAGAATCATCATAGTTCACTTAGAGATCTGTTCTAAGTGTCGGAATTTGAACTTATTCAAGGAAGAGGCTGAGGTTTGCAAACGAGAATTATTGCAGCTTCTAGAATTCGACTGCAGCCCCTATATCCTGCCTTATTATATTTAAATCTGATTGCTGATAAAAGTTTATTATGTTGCAGATGGCTGAAGCGAGGACAACCGGAAAGGACAATGGTGCCTCAAGACAGGCTACGATCAAGAAGCTGAGCAAGACATTCATGCCGGAGACGAAGTTTATTTCAAAGTTGGGCAAGTTGACGGACACGAACCTGGGCTCTGTCAACCTGGAAACATTCAAGAACAGGCTGTTTGGAATTGGAAGTCATCGGGCTTCGGTCACTTCGCACAACATCGTCCGAAGTGGGTTATATGCAGCTGCTGGTTTCCCGCCAGCTATTCAGTGTTCGGAGTTGATTATGGAGTGCGCCAACTGTTACGAGAAAGAACACCGGTCGATCACGTCACCAGATGGCCAAGTACTTGCCAATCTCACTCCGGCAGCCATTGGTGAAGCTTTTGGGATCCCGGTGCATAGAAACATGATCTACAAGTCCAGGGAGCGAGCGGAGCGTATGTATGCTTCTGCTTTTGAACGATGCATGGACACAATTAACACTCACTTGATGAGCACTCCGAGGCCGTCTCGTACGAAGTTGCCGAAGCAGATCATAGCAGAGGACTTGAAGCAGGAATATTGTGATCTCATCATGTTGCTGAGCAGGGTTGGTGGATGCCCACAGTCTTACATTTTTGAGCCGTGGATGTTTTATTACATCAACCTGGTGTTAGAAGGAAAGGATTATGTCAATTGGGCTGAGATGATCAGCGACAATATACATGAGCAGCTCCTGAGCTTGCGGAGGACGAAGACATTTTACATGAGTTCCTATCTAATTTATATGTTGGCACGGATGACGAGGTACAGAGGGATTTCTTACAAGGAACCCATCGGTTGTGGCTCTCACCAATTCAAAATTCATGAGGCGTGTACGCAGTTGCACCTGTCGAGCACAACCCATTACAAGCGTGTCAACGATTCATTCACCATGTACATCGCAGGAAACGCCCCGGAGAGGTTACGGTCTGGAATCTCACAGAAATGCCGAGCTAGTGAAAGTTGCTAGCCTTTGACAAAATCCAGAAGAAAAAGAAGAAAGGAGGGATAGAGTTTCCAGTTGTGATGGGCAACTCAGACGAGGTTTGTCCTTCGATACAGGCATGTAGAGAAGCTGAAAGTGAGCTTCAATTCTATCATTTCTCATATCACACAAGTAGACAACACTATGACCCGCACCATAACATCAACTGGGTGTTGTCAGAGGAATTCAAACACAAGGCCACCATTGAGGATTATTGGGCTGATGCAGTTGATGAGATTGAAGTGAGAAAGAGGATGTTCTCTAGATTGCCGATTACTCTGATCAGGGAGTGTGAGGTAGTTCCGGTTCCAGACCAGGTCAATGAGGACATGGATGTTGTTCATCCAGACTATGCAGCTGTTCGGGACACTCCACTTCCGCCTATTGATTGGTCAAAGCCCGAGGTTGCCGACCTTGATACTCTCTCTATCCCGGTTATGACATTCACCAGGGCATGGGTCGATAGGCGAGTGAGCAGATTGAAAGGTAGGTCAATTGCTTTTGACTTACAACTTGATGGGAGATCCGCAGGGGCGCCCACCATAGGAGAAAAGCGAGATCACAGAGGACGAGAGTCCCAAAAAGAAAGAAATGGATTCGGCCCGAGAACCTCCCACGAGTTACATTAGCGGCTTACCCTTGGAACCGTTCTCAAGCATACGAAGGTTTCTTTGTTTACACTGATCGAAGGTTATTGGATCAGGTACGGTAAATACAGGGATGATATTCAGCGGAGGAAGTGGCGAGGCGCCAATGTACTGTCGAGCCAGTCAGCGGGGATGATGAGGACAGTGCGACCTCAATTTAATGAGAGGGGAAATAGAGGAGGCCATGAATGATGGCGATGATGATGATATAGTGTCGGGTGACACTCAGCCACTCGAGGACAATGAGCCTCGCCAGAATGAGGAAGAAGTGGAACAGGTTAGAGAAGTCGAGGCACAGGAGCAGCGGCCTTTCGATATACTATATGAGGTGCCCGATTGGCTTAGAGACAGAATGCGAAGAAGCCCGAGTGAGGAGATTGATCCAGCGGTTGAGATGGAAGAGTTTTTGAACCGGATCAGTGCCCCTCCACCGAAGAAGAAAGCAAGAAAGTTTTCGAAGATCTCCACGGATGAGGGTGGCTCTGTGCTCTTCCGTTCTTTGTCCACCAGTGGTGTGGCCCAGGAATAGGCGACTCCGGAAAACTATGTGGTCACCACTCTTGACTTGGGGCGCCCTACTGGTGCACAGATTGTCGAGGAGTGTGATAACTCCTTCCTTGCCCTCAAGGATAGATTATTCAAGAAAGAAGGAAAGTACAAGAAGTTGAAACGAGAACACAAGGCGTTAGTTGGATATGTTCAGCAGTTGTCTCGTTCTCGAGGGCAGGATGTACCAGTGATAGAGCCTCCGGCGGATGTACCTAGAGAGTCGATCAGCGGCTTAGTAGAGTTGGGGAGAATGGCACAGGAGGCAGACAAATGGGTCTCAGGAGTTCGTACTGAGACAGAGAAATTCATGGAGGACCTATCCTTTGCTTTTCAGCAGGCCTCTTCTATTTTGACACGGATGGATGCGGTGGATCATGCTTGGGGCGATGCTTCCATCTATCAGAGCAAGGTGATCCGGCGTCTTGAGGTGTTGAGGCATGACACCATTGCGATTCTTGGTGTGGAGAATTGTCATTGAGGCGAATGGCGAATGTAATTTCTCGGTGGTATTCTTACATTATCCGCGGGCGTGGCTTCTTCGTCACGACACCTGGGCCGGATTCAGCCAGGATTCACAAGGCTATGGCCAATATTATAGATGGAGTTGAGAACACCTTCGAGGCCATCTTCGCTAGGCGGCTGAGTCCAGAAGAGATAAGTTTTGATAATTTGAGGGGTTTGCTGGTTCCCTTCTTCGCAGATGTTAAGCCCTTCGTACAAGATGACTTTGAAAATACTGCTACATTCTCCACTTTGATCCAGAACACGCAGGACTCATTGGCTGCTTGGAGAAAATCTTGTACGAGGCACGAGCACTCAGTTACAGTGTTAGAGTTTCAGTTAGATTGTGTTCCATCTATTTCAGTTGAGGAGGTTAAGGCCGTACTTAGCAGATTTGTTGAGTTGGCAGTCAGAGAGAAGGCTAATGGGAACACACTACTGGACGAGGATCTTCTAGAAGACTGAGTATGGAGCATTTATTGCATTTGCTATTTTGGGAGTGAGTGGGAATCTTTGATTCATTTAATGTACCACTCCCTATTCTGGCAGTTTTTAGGGTTAGGGCTGAGGTGGCACGATTCTGGCCCCTCTATTGATTGTAACCCTAGCCGTCCTTTGGGACTTGGCTAGCTATAAAAGGGGGAGTCCCCCTCATTTGTAAGGCATTAGAATTAGAGATTAGAAATCAGAATATTAGAAGATAGATCAGAGCTAGAGATTGTTGAGTAGAGCTAGATAGTGTAGAGCATTTTGCATAATTTGGAGAAGAAAGAATGTTTTCCCTTTGAAAACTTTTGAAGAGACTGTTGTGTAACACATTTTGTGATAATAGATCTTTTCGTTGATGATGGAATTTGTCTTGTCATGAAATGCTAGCAAGGTTTCTTCTTCCTTTCGTATCCAAGTAGATTAAATTCATGCAAGTAGCTTACTTTGGTGTGTGGTGTTTCATTGAGATAGCTTCATTTTATTCCATACCACTAGCGGCTTGTTGATGATAAGTCTGCCTTGCGTGGTCAACTGGACATTATCTTGTGCTTGACTTCGGTTATGGCTTACATACTTATGTGCGTTGTTCTGATGGTGTACGTATGTTAAACTGTAACTTGAATACCTTTCGCTATCCCCTTTGAAGATTGCACCGATTTTGCTGAGGCTGTCCGACGGAGGCTAGGTGAAATCTGGTTGAAGTCTATTGAGACGAAGCCCCACATACCTTGCATTTAGAATAGAGTACCAATTTCTTAGGCCCTTTCCCTTTTACTTTCAGCATACTTCTTGTTAGTTTTAGAAAAGAATACACATTGCCAAATCATACACGTAAGAATCCCCTTCAAATTACATATCAACTGCTGACTGTGAGAAGTCTGAACAACTACGTAAGTCCCCTTGACATACCGGCAATATCACATCAAGCCAAACTGAGCCTATTCGCACTAAAGGAACCTTGGAGTTGAACGCACGAACTACGGCAATCTTAGGCGTGCTTGAGAATACTTTCGATCAAGAAATAAACGTCACGTTGGGGCGACTTTATTCTATGTTGAGTGCGGTCTCAAAATACGTCGGATCCGACTGAATTGACTATGGCAAAGGGCAAACCGAAGGACTTGATTCTTATTTCTTAGTTGGAAGCTGCATACGATGCCGTTGTAGCAAATGAAGATAAAAGAAAGCTTTTTGCTTGCAGAGAACAACACCTCTTCAAGGTGGAAACATATGAAAGAATCTCTACAAGGTTGGCTGCAGTCAAAGAGGATGTTACTGGTGCTCTCAAACTGATCAGTGGATTCATCACTCAGATCCTATGCCACTATCTTCGTGAAGATGGTACCTATACTGATCTTGATGCTGTGTAGACCGAGTTCGAGAACCTAGTTCATGATGGTCTTGATGGTGATCCTATGGCGTCCAAGTTGAATCACTTTTCGTTGATGTCAACTAGCTTCAACAAGGTAGCTAAAGTGGTCAAAGAGTGTGTAGATATTTCTAGGATTGCTCAAGTTGCTGACAAGCAGTGAATTGATAGTTAAGACATGTGATGATCTCCAGATGGTGATACGATCAACAACCTCGTGGAGGGGTTAATTACTCAAAATTATGGCCACTGAACTACAGATCAAGACGTCCCACTGTTTCAGGATAGACATTAAACACAGGAGTTAACTTGATGCCTCTTTCCAAGTTAACTCGTTGTCCCACATATCATGGCATGTCTATTTTGGAATCATCTGTATAGAGTTGGAGTTCTCATTTAGTTTTCAGTTTTAGTTAACTGATATTAGTTGTCAGTTAACTCTCATATCAATAAGGACTTGCGTGTTGCACAGTCCAATTAGTTTAGTTTAGAATCAGTTAACTGAGGTAGTTTTTCCAGTTAACTTTTAAGTTTCATACATTTAGGTTTAAGAATAAATCTTGCATGTTTGCAAGACTCATGTTAACTCGAGGAGATTTTAGGGTTCCCTACTCCTCCGAGCTTCTATAAATAAAAGCACCTTTGCTCATTTGTACTTTAACTTTTGCTGCAATAACAAATTGTTGTGCCCTCCTTGCCCTGCAATGTTGCTATTCTGTACTTGTTCACTTTGTTAATATAAAGCTGGTTTGATCAGTCATTTGTGTGATAGGTCCATGCAATTTGCTGTCCCAAATTTATTTGCTTTTAATAATCTTGTTTCATATCTACACCTCGGATAGGGATTCCTCCTCCTTGGGAATTTAGAAATAAAATTTGTCGTTTAAGTGTTTGTTTCCAGTAAGCTACTTTCAGCCTACACCTCAGATAGGGGTTCCTCTTCCTTGGGAATCCAGAGAACTAGCTTACTGTTTGATGTTGTTTCCAATAACCTTTACTTCAGCCTACACCTTGGATAGGGGTTCCTCCTCCGTGGGAATCCTGATTTAAAGCATATCGTATACTAATTCCTTGCTCCTAATTCCTTTTGCTTTGTTTATCTAGAGGAGATAGGATAGTTTTAGTGTTAGCTTAGTTATAGTTAAGATCTGCGGAAACCAGAGAAAAACCTTAGCTGCAATGTATTAGGTTTCTTAACCTTGTGCCTCTACTAGCTGAGTCAAAAAGATAGGATTTTAGAATACTTTACTTTTTCACGCATATCAGCAAAAGATGGAGCTTCCCCTCCTAATTTGAAGAGCAGTTAATATTGTGCATAGTTGTCCATTGCCAATATGCTCTCCAGAGGTGCGAATTGTAACGCCAACACTAGTCATTTAATCCTAAAGTAAGATCCCAATTATATTCCGTAACCTTGAAGAAATAAGAATCGATCAAGCCAATTCTGCCCCTTTCTTGTTAAATTTAAGGAATGGTGTTCTAGATCCTTTCAAGGCTGAAATGTGATTTTTTTTTACACTAAATGGTAAGTGTAATCTTGCTTGTTAGAGGTGAATGGATATTCTGCTGTCTAAAAACTAGTTGTACTCATTTACAACTTTTGGTTCCTGATTGCACATTAAATTACTTATTTTTTATCTTGAGCTTTTTGACAGGTATGTGGACCCACAATATTTTCTGCGGCGTCACTTGGCTCCATCTAGTGATGTATATAGCTATGGAGTAGTTTTACTTGAACTTATTACTGGGCAAAAGGCCATTGATCATGGTCGCTTGGAAGAATTTAATCTTGTTGAATGGGTATTAGCTTCTATCTTAACTCATAAAAGAGAATTATATTTTTTTTTACAGTTTTTTCCAATATTTTCCTTCAGTTTATTCCATTTCAATCTATAAGTTTGTTCCCTCAATTTTACACTAAAAAAATGATAATGTATACTAGACAAATGGTGATTGAGTTTTAATTCTTGCAATGCTAATGATGTCATATCCCCCTTTTTTTGAAAATATGGAAGTAATTAAATAATTAAATTTAAGTTGTCAAAAAACAACTTTATGTAAAATTTTTAAAAGATGACTTATATTAGCCAATAGTTGCATGATGTAGTGGTTAAGTTGTGCAACAAGATTCGAACCCCATTGGGGTGGAATTGTTGAGAATTTATATTTGGGATGAGGTCCCCCGTTTGTGACTTCACCGGTTCGTAGCTCTGGGTCAAAAGCATTTGCCCCTCTTAATAAAAACAAAAGATGACTTATATTTAATTATTTTAAAAGGTGGTCAAAAGTGAATTATAAAGTGTTGCTAGGCCCAAGGTCTTAAAAGTAAGTGAATTATAACTTTGAAGGTAAAGTAAAAATAAAATAAACATTATTTTCCCTTGAAAAGTTTTAAATAAAGATGTCTCTAGAAAATGACTTCTTGCTCATTCAAACAATTTCATTTTCTGAGAACAAATTGAGTTTTTCTTTCTCTTTCCAAGGACAAAAAATATTTTGGTTTTGAAAATGAAAACTCCCTTAGCCTTTCAGTGTAGTTCCACATAGGGATTGCCATTGTGCTCCAATTGATCTTGGTTTCTGGGTTCTTGATTTTGGTGTGAATTTCTTAGTGATTCTCCTATTTAGTCATTGGTTTCAGTTTTTTGTTTATGATGATATAGTAAAATTATTATTATTTTTAGTGTTTTGGTGAGATTTTATCCTCGACAGGCCATACCTTTTTGGCTCAAGGAGGTCGTATCCTTTTCAGCTTGACTGTACTACTCTATTCAGCCTGTACATGTACATGATATCCTCATCATATGGAGTTGACAGAAATTTGACTTGTTGTTTAATCTGATATTTTTGACCTTAATGCTGGTCGTACAGATTGTGTTATGTAAAGTTTGTTGGTCATACTATATTTCATATGGGATTGTAGATGCTTAGAATGTCATTAATTCCTTGCAAGAGTTGCAAGTTTAGGCATTGATTTGGTTGGTATCTAACCTCGATTTCAGATTGCAACAATCAAAAAAAGTAATCATTAACTATTCATACCATTATTTGCAGGTCATATTATATCTACTAGGCCATACAAGTTGAATATTTTGCATTTTTTAGTGTAGTACATTTCTAAATCTCTCTTATAGGCAGTAGGAAATAATGTCCATGGATTTGTACCTATATGTTGGGGATGTTTATTAACTTAGTCAAGTTGATAAGAGATAATGCCAGCTATACTTGTTGACGTGGTTTTTGTGACCGCACCAATCAGCAGAACAAAGTTTCCCAATGGATACCCTATTCTCTCTTGAACAAAGTATTCAGCATGCTAAGATTGTGAATGAGATCACGCTTTCAACTCCAAGGTTCCTTTAATGCGAATAGACCCAGTTGGTTGATGTGTATTGCTGTGTTCTTACGAGGGGACTTACACAATTGTTCAGAATACTTGTAGTAAACAACAGATATATATGCTTTGAAAGGGATTTTTGGCGAATGATTTGGCTTTGGAGTGCAAGTTTCCTAAAACGAACCAAAAGTGTGCGGAATTTGAATGGCTGCAGAGATTTCTAAATTCTAATCTAAATGCAAAGGGTGTTATGCTCAACTTCAATGAACTTCAAACAAACGTTGTCTAGCCTCCTATCGGGCAGCCTCGACAAAGTAAGTGCAATCTTCAAAGGATAAGAAGGATGTTCAAATCACGATTCAATAATGTAAGTATTGTTGTGACCTTTTTCACACATCGCCCCATTCAAGATGGGGACCCCTAATTTTTGCTCCATTCTGGTCTCTTTGGCTTTGGTTTTTGTCTCTCTCTCTCTCTCTCTTCTCTAGTCTACCTTTCCGGGGACGTTCCCGTCTTTGAGCTTAAACGTAAAATTTGACCAAGTCTGAAATTAGGGTTTTGAGTCTTTCCAGCCAATTTGAGGTCAAATGAAGTCACTAAATTGAAAATTGAGCTTAACATTGTTGTCAGTGTGCTTCTAGCAGGCTCTCAGCCAATTTTCATCTGATTCTGAGGTGCTTACTATTTTTAGTAAGCATGCATTACATGCAATTCGTCAGCATTTTCGAGATTCCGATAGTCACACTGCATTCAGAGTATATCAGGCTGCTTGTATGCAAAATTTGAGCGAAAACAAACAACTTACTATTTTTAGCAGTCCGGCTTCCGGCACGAATTTCAGGGTCCAGATGCAAAGTTTTTCTTTTCATGTCTGGATATTCCTTCTGGGTTTTTCGAGACCTTTGCGATGATATAACATGCAAAATGAGACAACTTTTAGAATTCAGCCTTCCGAGGCTATTTTTAGGGTTTGCATGTCAGGGTTACTTTTGCATGTCAGATGATTCCTGGTGCGTTTTTCGAGAGCTTCGCGATGGTGTGACATGCAAATGGAGATTCTCACTTAGTAAGGAACTTGCTATTTTTAGTGTGTGTTCCCCAAGAAATTACCTCCCGCCAGCTTCAGAATACGTCACGTAAATGCGCATAAACAGTTCATTTGATACCCCATGCAGAGTTTAATTAGGTTTCGAGCCCGCAGCCCCAAAAGAGGCATAAAAAAGTCGCAATTTTGAACTGGGTGTAAACCATCGCTGATCGGGCGCCCTTCAAGCATCTTACCGTGAAATTTCAAGTCAACCTGAAAGCACTTACTTCATATTTATAAGTCAAATTGAAAATGGCTAAAATAGTAAACTGAGTGCATGCGTCGATGTCGACAGACAAGTCACGTGGTGAGGAGCGCCTCATTCAAATTTCATTCAAATCGGAGCAGGGGAACTATCAGAAACGAGCTGTTACTATTTATAGTAACTCATCCTCAGAAATGGGCTAAAAATAGCAGGCCCACCCGAAATAGCAGTGTCGACAGGACATCAAGGTCGCGAGGATCCAGTGTTTAAAATTTCACGGCAATCTGAGCTTCCGAAGTGTGAAAATCGGGAGGCTTACTATTTATAGCAGGGCATGGATAAGCTAGCAGAAGAAGGTAAAAATGTCTAAGTCTGAGTTTCATCCAGCAGACACCTCCAAATGCGCCATGCTTGCCTTCAAGATGATCAAAAATATTCTATGGAATGAGTTCATCCTTCTTCAGGGGCAAAATGCGCCCAAGGCACAAGTGGTCAATGAAAGTCAACAAGGTTTATCCTGTTGGCATAGCAAAATGCGCCCAAGGGAACTCAAGGAGAAAGTTTAAAAAATTTTCTAAGTCTCATCCTCTTGCCACCCCAAAATGCGCCCAAGGGAGGTTGATAGCATGAAAAAAACTCTAAGTATAACTTCGACCCTCCTCCACTACTAAAATGCTTCCACTCACAAGAAAAGCCGGTACGAAAGTCAGCGGCTTCATCCTTCACACTATCTTAAAATAAGCCTAAATGCTAGCAAGATACCCAAAAATTCGCGAGAAAAATATCCTCCACTAGTAAACAATGCTCTAAAGTCCAATCAGGGAGGGATTTCATGCTGTGAGTCAAAAGGTCAACAGTTTTCATCCCATGGGTAAAAAGATGTTTCCAAGGGAGAGAAAGGTCAAAGAAGTCAGCAAGATATTCATCCCTCCTGATATGGTAAAATGTTTCAAACAAGAAGCAGCATGGATCAGAGTCCAAGAGTCAGCTATCGAAGGCTGCTTTAAAAGTTTGATCCCTCCATCAGCATTAAAGTTCAGCTACAAGTCACGGTCAGCATTTTGTCCCCACCTTCAAATGCACCCAAGCTAGTGAGGTGCGGCGCAAGCTGGTAAGTGAAGTGAAAGGTGAGTGAATTCCTCAAAGGCGTGTGAAGTGGTAAGGCTTGATTTCCCTCTTCAAGTGCTAGATGCGCCCAAGATGGCAAAGTGTTAGAGATTTTTTTTTAAAGGCGTGTGAAGTGGTGAAGAAAAAGTGCTAAGGCGTAATTTTAAATTCTTCCTAAACGCATAAAAAGCAATTTTAGGGTGGTGAGCAGGCGAATTTCCCCAGCATGGAATATTTTCTCCTAGTGTGAAATAAAATAATACAAACTAAGTGAGTGGCAACCGGGCGGTGCCGTGCATGAACGAATTTTTCTAAGTGAAGTTGATAATTTTCTCACCGGTAGGCAACAAATCCCTTCTAAGAAAAATTCTGAGTGCAAGATGATTCTAAAATTTTTTCAGAAGCAAATCATTTTCTTCTTAGGAAAATGCTACCGGAGCTCGAGGTGGGTGAAATTCTTCAAGCACTGTTAAATTTTCTCTCGCTGGTGAAGTTAGTGAAAGCCACTGCACGGTTTGATATGTAAAAAAATTTTCCAAGTCGAGCAACAAGAAATCTCTCAGATGTGAAAAACGGATTTAAATCATGAAAAGAACAATTTCTAAGGTTCAAAATTCGAAAACCCGCTCGTTGTGCAACGGGGCGAGTTCGACGCCGCCTCGAAGGAAATTTCTTCCGGGTATCGGGCGATTATCGGGCGAGTGAGGGGATTTTAAGGTCTTCCAGAGCTTGGCCGAGGGTCCCAGGTAAAGACGAATGGGCACCAGGTTGACAAATTTCCTAAGGAAATTTGAAAATTTTCTAAGGAAAAAATGCGTGAAGAAAATGTGTTTTCAAGGTGAGATCCTCCGGACGATGAATTTGAAAGGAACTGCCTAGGTGAATCTGCTTAAATCCTTCGTGAGGATAGTCTTCCAGAGCCAGAGTTGAACGAAATTGAGTATCGGAGCCCTGTGTAGTGTGAAACCGAATTGCTCAAAGATGAAGTTTGTCTAAGGCATGAACTTGAATACTTAAGTCGCATGATGAACGCTTTGGAAATTAGAACGGAGAATCCCGTAAGTAAGTTGAATTATATTATGAAAATGATCTCATACTTTCCTCCTTGCTTGTTTTGCGTGAGGAATGTCGAGGCCAGAGCACGCATGTCCGGAGGTGGTGGGGAAGCACCGGCGATATCACAACCTTCTGAGGAAGATAAAGTTACGAAGCTCTAATCAAGGAAGAAAAAGTTGCAAGAAATTGGCTAAGGTTAGCCTAAGTGACAAAGAAGTCAAAGAACAAAGCCGGGCAGCATGATCGAGAACAAGGAACGCCACCGGCAAACGGAATCTCTAGAAGGATGATGGTGGGACATTATGGAAGCATGAGCACCTCCCTAGGTGGCTGCTTTTAGGGCAAATCTTGTTTAGGGGCTGAGGTGGCAATTCCATTCTGCCACGCTTATTGGATTGTAACCCTAGCCATCTTTTTTGGGACTTGGCTTAATATAAAAAGGGGAGTCCCTCATTTAAACCTTACTAGAATTAGACATTAGAAATTAGAAGAGCTTAGAGAAGGAGTAGAGAGAAATTGATAGAGTAGAAAGTAGAGTAGTTTAGATTGAAAAGGAAGGAAAGTCTTCCCTTTGGATACTTTGTAAGAAGTTGTCATGAATGGTTTCATAATAAAAGAATTTTTCATTAATGGTGATCTCTTCTTTGTTGTGAGTAGTTGTTGAGGCTTCTTCGTCCTTCCAATTCACGTAGCAGCTTGAAGTAACTTAAAATAGTTTCTATTTTCATGCAAGTGGATTTTTAGCTCTGATCAGGTGTTGTTCGAGGCAATCATGCCCAATTAGCAGTTCATGGACGGCAGGTTTGCCTTGTGTGGTCAACTGGAAAACTTTACAAACTTAACTTCGATTGTGATTCATGTGTTTGTATGCGTCGTTCTGATGGTGCTTACATGTTGAGTTATAATTTGAAAACCTTTTGTCACTCCCTTGAAGATTGCACCGACTTTGTGTAAGTTGTCCGACGTGAGGCAGAGCAGAGTCTGGTCGAAGTCTGTCAAGATTGATCCCACGTCCCGTCCTTAGATAGAATATAAACTTCTTAGGCCCTACACCCTTTTGAATTCAGTTCATTTCCAGTTAGCTTTAGGAAACTTGTGCTCATTTGCCAAATCCTTCGAATTACGTGAGAACCCTTAGTCTGCTGTCTGCTGTTGGCTGTCAGTCCCCTTGACATACCAGCAAAATCACATCGAGCCAAACTGAGCCTATTCGCACTGAAAGAACCTTGGAGTTGAACGCATGAACTTTCTGGCAATCTTAGCGTGCATAATACTTTGATCAAGAGAGAATAGAGCATCCATTGGGAGACTTTATTCTGTGTTGGTGCGGTCTCAAAAACCACGCTGCAAATTTAATTGGCGAAGGAGGGCGAAATACAAAGATACAGCTTGTGTTGAGGTAGAAAGGGTTTGAAGTACAAAAAGGTTCTAGTTTGGAGAAAGTTATTATGAGCTAAGATGGTGTTCTCTCGTAGAGTCGCATCAATCCTCGCTACCGCCACATGAGGAGGAAGCGCATTTACATCCCTCGGATCATACCGGGGCCTCATTTTCGCATGTTGAAGAGGATTTTAAGGTCCGCCTAAGTTCATATATAAAGATTTTGTGGAGTTAGAGCTACCTACAAGATCAAGGAAGAAGAAAGTCTGGGCCTGCCAAGAAAGCAGAAGAAATTTCCCTAAGTTTGGTTCAACTCCACCCAAAGGCTCCTCGAGGTTTGCTCAGCCGAAACAAGTTCAAGCTGTTGTACAACAGCCAGCCCAAGTGATTGTGTATCAGTGGCGACAACCAGTTCAAGCAATGGCTCAACCAGGAGGTCAGCAAGGAGGTCAACCCGCTCCAAACGGTGCTACATGGTTGGTTACCAACCCATCTCCGCTAGAGTTCCAAGACTACCATGAGATGCCAAAGAATCCTGAAAATTTTTGTCCTAAGTTCATTGCCAATGATGTTAACTACACAGCTAAGGACCATATCAAGATGTTTGAAGGTCACCTACGCAATAGGCAGATTGGGTATGCAGACGTGGCTTGCCGCTTATTTCCGTATTCTTTGGGAGAGGAAGCGCACTTTTGGTTTATACATTTGCCATTTGGGTCTATAAGAACATGGGAGCAGATGAAGGAGGCCTTCATCGGAAAGTTTGGTATACCGATCACCCCTGTAGAACTCTATCGTCAATTCACAGAAGTGAGAAGATAGGACAAAGAGCCCATCCATGCATTCAACAATAGATTTCAGAAGGCCCTCTCAAGGTTACGCGCTCCTTATGTCGTTGCTGACGCTCGAGAAAGCTACTATTCGGTACTTGATCCTTTGACTGCAATGTTCGTGAGATCTCATCCCACTCCAGCAGACATAAATCAAGCTTATGCTAAGGCTGTTGAAATAAGTCAGGGTTTAGGACAGAATATAACTGGGCCCATACTCTACACTGGCCTAGCTACGACAAACAATCAAGTACCAATGCTTGGCTCAACATGGAATCAACAAGTTCTGGCGCTAAATGCAATTCCACAGCCAGCTTATCAAGTTCAAGCACCATCAAGTCAATTAGTTCTCCATCCTGGGATGCCTTTGTCCCAGACGCAAGTCACACAGCCTGTTTATCTCCAGAACACAGTGCCGCCAATGAAAACTCAAGAGGAGAAAGATGAGATAAAAGATTTAATAGAACAAGGAAGAGACTGGCCACCGAGGTGACGACCTCAAAATCGCAAAATAATTAGACGAAACTATGCCACGAATTATCAAGCACACCAAGGTGCTAACCGAGGATATCAGAATAATCCTCCAAGTCATCAGGATACCCATCAAGGATACAGTCATGAAAACAGTCATGGGTATAGAAATAACCATCACGGATTTCAGAAAAGGTCTTGGAATACAGGACCCAACAACGGAGGTGTTCCGTCACCATTAGACAATCTGCCACCTCCTGAAAACCGTCCTGCGGATAGAATTTATATGGCCGGAACTGCCTCACCAGGATGGTGTAGGTTACATAACACGAACCAGCACTCTGAACTTCAGTGTCGCGAGTTCCAAGTTGTGGCTAGTATTCTCAAGAGTGAAGCAAGTAATACAGGCGCCATAGAAACCCCCAGTTCCAGGATATGAATTAGTCCCGGCACCCAGATATGATCAGGCATTGATAATAGAAGATTGCAATTTTCCGCCTGAGTTTCAGAGTTACACGCCCCCACCAGTTAATCATCAATTTCCATCAGCTTCATCAAACGTTCCCGTGGGGATGCCAGAGTTTCAAATATCATCAGAAGTTCACGCCACATATGCAACACCAGAAGAGTCTCTTTATAGAGATGGTTATATTTTTCCGCCTCTCAACAACAGCGTCTTGGTAGAAGGAAGAGGGGAGGTACAAGCTTTTCAAACATCCGGAGGAGCGACACCCAAAGTGTATCAAAGGAATTATCATCAAAAGGAGCCATTGACGTCATCAGTACCTCCAAATAATTTTGCAACCCCGCCACACCCCAACGTAAGCAACAATCCAGGTCTACCAAGAGATTCCCCAGAGTACATATGGCAGAATGTAACGCAAGGTGGAAGTGGACAACAAGGTATTCAGCAGCTAGTTCATCAAGCCGAGCAAAGGCAGAAGGAGAGTCTTCCCAGAGAAGACGTGAAAAGACTTGGCTCTTATGTACTAGAAGAGTTCAAAAGGATAAAAGTTAGTCTTCCCCTACACGAGTTAATGAAGATTTCAGAGGTCCGAGATACAGTTTTGAGAAGTGTGTATGAAACGCCTGTCGTGAAGAGTATGTCCCAAGAACCTGGCCCATTAAGGAATCCTCCCGTGAATACACAGTCCCGTTCAGCGCAGGACACAAACATGGTAGAAGAAGCGCCTCATGCACCATTTGACACTTGGGACACTCCGCAACAACCTCAAAATTTCGTAGGTATGGTACAAGGTTCTTCAAACGCTCCTGAAAAGTCATGGATTGAAGATAAGAAGAAAGTTAGGTTCAATATTCTTGCGGAGCAGAAGCAAAAACAAGAGCAACCACAGAATCCAAAAGAGGTTGTTCGAGACACTCAATTTCGATCAAGTGGAAAAGATGAAAGTAAGAATGCCTCAGCAAATGAAAGGAAGAAGCCAGTGGTATTCTATCAGGGAAGGGATGAGCCAGCCCCGTTTCTTGTTTCAGTCAGAATTTTTGGGAAGTTATTGCATAACTGTTTGATCGATTCTGGTGCATCAAGTAATGTCATGCCCTTGAAGGTATGCCAGGCGTTAGGTATAATTCCGCTCCAGACCAACAAGAAAGTGACTCAGCTGGATAAGACTGAAGTCCCAGTTGTAGGAGAGTTAAGTAATATCCATATGCAGCTAGCGGCGGATCCTAGAATTCAGAGTCGCATTGACATATCAGTTGTGGATATACCAGATGGTTATGGCATGCTATTGAGCAGAGATTGGTCTAGAAAATTGAATGGATACATTGCGACTGACTTCTCCCACATGTGGTTGCCTTGGAGAGGAATTCCAAATCAGATAAAGATTGAAAGTACACCACGGCTCAAATTGATGATTACAGAATGTGGTGAAAATAGTGATGTTTTATTCATAGAGACTGATTTGGGTTCATATAGGCCCATTAAGAAAGAAGTTCTGATGCTGCAGAATTCAAAAGAAGAAAAGCTTAAAGACGATTCAAGTGGGAATGAGAATGAAAGGATGTCCAGAGGTTCTATGTTGAAAGGTATAAAGCATGAGACAGGAAGTGTCCCCATCAAGGACTTGTCAGTACCCAATCCATGTAGAATTCACAAAGCTTTCCATTCAGAGGATGAAGTTGGCATGAGTAAGATCTCCTCAGAGCAAGTCCCAGAGATGATTCAACAAGTCACTTTAGAGGAAGAATGCGAAGAAGACAATTGGGGAGAGGACCAGATTCAAACAAGGCTATCCCAATTGACGCAATTGGAGGGGAAAGGAGATGAAGCTTTAGAAGGTGTGGCTGAATATCAGGGGGTTATGAACAGATGGATCGGCAAATCATGGTTGGACCCTGGTCAAGCTTCTGAGATCCTGGGAGATGATGCATTTAAGTTACGAACAAGAACAGGAGAGGATATCTCGTTGCCAGACGATGGGAGATTCCTCAAGCATTATTTCCAACCCTAGGTTCTCTCCGAGAGCCTACTTTGTAACATAGTTAGATTAGATTTGCTTTCCTGTTTGCCTTTTGTTGCTTTTCGGTTTGTTCCGTTTTGGTTTTTGGTTTGTTGCCCTTCGGGTTTTTGGTTTGGCATTCTTCCCTTGAGTTGTCCACTCAAGTGGTTTTGGTTTGGAATGGGCAAGGATTCAGGGTTTTCCCGTTGCGAAGGGGGGTGATGATGGTTTTAAACTCTCACAACGTGGTTTCTTTCCACTGGAATTTGTGCAAATTTTTGAAAAAGACTAAGGTTGTTTTCCTCTTGTCATCATCCAGCTTGGATCAAACTCGTCTTGCGAGGTTAACCCGTTATTGTGTCTCAACACATGAGTCTAAAGACCTTAAAAAATCTTACCTATCTCCATTCTGAGTCATTTTGGTTTCTTGGGAAAGGTCTTGGCAGGTGAAAATCTTACATCTTGCTTCAGCGCCACTACAATTCTCAAACCCATTGGAGGCTTCATTGCCTGCCAGCCAATCAAGGAATTGACGGAGAAATCAAATGAAGAAAAGAAAATGTGCTTAAAAGAAGTATCTGAAAAGAAAAAAAAAAGAAAAAGAAAATGAAAAATGAAAGAAACATTATGAAATATTGGTTTTGGGAACATGCGAGTAACTCCACCGGGGCTGTGGACGCTCGGCCGACAGTGGAGCAATATTCGTGAGAATTGTAGCGACAACCTCGTCGGGGCTATGGACGCCTGACTGGCAGCGAGGCAATGTCCAGGGTGCTTTTGAAGTTAAGATATTTATATAACCTGCTGCGGTCGATTCCGAAAGTCAACATGGTTTAGAGATGGAACGAATATACACACTCACAGGGTCCTGGATGAAAGTGTTCTGATCCAATTTCGGATTCTTCACCCCTTTTAAGTAGGTGTCTTTTCTGTATGATGGTCTGAGGAAGATTAATCAAAGTTCAATTCTTAAAGTGTTTTTCAACACTTTCCCGTGCGGATGCCAAATGTTGTGACCTTTTTCACACATCGCCCCATTCAAGATGGGGACCCCTAATTTTTGCTCCATTCTGGTCTTTTTGGCTTTGGTTTTTGTCTCTCTCTCTCTCTCTGTCTCTTCTCTAGTTTGCCTTTCCGGGGATGTTCCCGTCTTTGAGCTTAAACGTAAAATTTGACCAAGTCTGAAATTAGGGTTTTGAGTCTTTCCAGCCAATTTGAGGTCAAATGAAGTCACTAAATTGACAATTGAGCTTAACATTGTTGTCAGTGTGCTTCCAGCAGGCTCTGAGCCAATTTTCATCTGATTCTGAGGTGCTTACTATTTTTAGTAAGCATGCATTACATGCAGTTCGTCAGCATTTTCGAGATTCCGATAGTCACACTGCATTCAGAGTATATCAGGCTGCTTGTATGCAAAATTTGAGCGAAAACAGACAACTTACTATTTTTAGCAGTCTGGCTTCTGGCACGAATTTCAGGGTCCAGATGCAGAGTTTTTCTTTGCATGTCTGGATATTCCTTCTGGGTTTTTCGAGACCTTCGCGATGATATAACATGCAAAACGAGACGACAACTTTCAGAATTCAGCCTTTCGAGGCTATTTTTAGGGTTTGCATGTCAGGGTTTCTTTTGCATGTCGGATGATTCTTGGTGGGTTTTTCGAGAGCTTCGCGATGGTGTGACATGCAAATGGAGATTCTCACTTAGTAAGGAACTTGCTATTTTTAGCAGGTGTGCCCCGGCAGCCGCCTCCCAGCAGTTCAGAATCATGAGCTGATTGCAGTGCCACAAAAATGCAGACAAACAGAGTTCATTTGATACGCATGCAGAGCGAATTAGGGTTTCCAGCCTCAGAGCCCGAAAAGAGGCATAAAAAGTCAAAAATTTTGAAATCCGGTGTAAACCATCGCGATCGGCGTCCTTCAGGCTATCTACTGGTGAAATTTCAAGTCAAACGGAGCACTTACTATTTATAGTAAGTCAAATTGGAAAATGGCTAAAAATAGTAAACTGAGTGCATGCGTCGATGTCGACAGACAAGTCACGTGGTGAGGAGCGCCTCATTCAAATTTCATTCAAATCGGAGCAGGGGAACTATCAGAAACGAGCTGTTACTATTTATAGTAACTCATCCTCAGAAATGGGCTAAAAATAGCAGGCCCACCCGAAATAGCAGTGTCGACAGGACATCAAGGTCGCGAGGATCCAGTGTTTAAAATTTCACGGCAATCTGAGCTTCCGAAGTGTGAAAATCGGGAGGCTTACTATTTATAGCAGGGCATGGATAAGCTAGCAGAAGAAGGTAAAAATGTCTAAGTCTGAGTTTCATCCAGCAGACACCTCCAAATGCGCCATGCTTGCCTTCAAGATGATCAAAAATATTCTATGGAATGAGTTCATCCTTCTTCAGGGGCAAAATGCGCCCAAGGCACAAGTGGTCAATGAAAGTCAACAAGGTTTATCCTGTTGGCATAGCAAAATGCGCCCAAGGGAACTCAAGGAGAAAGTTTAAAAAATTTTCTAAGTCTCATCCTCTTGCCACCCCAAAATGCGCCCAAGGGAGGTTGATAGCATGAAAAAAAAAACTCTAAGTATAAACTTTATCCTCCTCCACTACTAAAATGCGCCCACTCACAAGAAAGTCAATGAAAGTCAAAGTGCTTTATCCTTCACACTATCTAAAATGCGCCCAAATGCTAGCAAGATACCCAAAAAAATTCTAAGTATGAGAAAATATCCTCCTCCACTAGTAAAATGCGCCCAAGTTCAACAGGGAGGGATTAGCAAGCAGAGTCAAAAGGTCAACAGTTTTTCATCCTTCATGGGGTAAAAGATGCGCCCAAGGGAGAGAAAGGTCAAAGAAGTCAAAGATATTCATCCTCCTACATGGGTAAAATGCGCCCAAAATGGGCCATGTAAAGACAAAGACTGGGAGTCCAAGAGTCACATGAAGGCGTTTGAAAAGTTTATCCTCCATCAAGGCTGAAATGCGCCCAAGTTAGAAGCAAGTCAACAAGGTCAAAGATTTTTGTCCTCCTCACCCCTTCAAATGCACCCAAGTTAGTGAGGTAAAAGTAAGTGCAAGCTGGTAAGTGAAGTGAAAGGTGAGTGAATTCCTCAAAGGCGTGGTAAAAGGTGGTGAATGCAAGGCTTGATTTCCCTCTTCAAGTGCTAGATGCGCCCAAGATGGCAAAGTGTTAGAGATTTTTTTTAAAAGGCGTGTGAAGTGGTGAAGAAAAAGTGCTAAGGTGTAATTTTAAATTCTTCCAAGTATGTTAGGCGCCTAGGGTGGTGAGTAAGGAATTTCCCCAAAGGCGTTGGAATATTTTCCTAGTGTGAAATAAAATACAAAACGGTGAGTGGCAAATCAAGTGTGCCAGGCATGAACGAAATTTTTCTAAGTGAAGTTGATACTTTTCTCACTGGCAGGCAAACAAAATTTTCT
Organism: Sequoia sempervirens; assembly: GCA_007258455.2. Classification (NCBI taxonomy): domain Eukaryota; kingdom Viridiplantae; phylum Streptophyta; class Pinopsida; order Cupressales; family Cupressaceae; genus Sequoia; species Sequoia sempervirens. Next base: position 382,506,181 of record VDFB02058242.1, read on the forward strand.
AAGGAAAATTCTCAGAGTGCAAGATGATTTAAAATTTTTTCTAAGGCAAATTATTTTCTTCTTAGAAAATGCGCCTGGAGCTCGAGGTGGTGAAATTTTTCGAAGCACGAGCAAATTTTCTCAGTGGTGAAGTTAGTGAAGGCCAGCTGCACGGGTTGATATAAAAAATTTTCCAAGTCAGAGCAACAAGAAATCTTCATAGATGTGAAAAACGGATTTAAATTTCACAGGGAAATAATTTTCTAAGGTTCAAAATTCAAGAAAACCCGTTCGTTGTGCACCCATGAGTTCGACGCGTTCGGAAGGAAATTTTCTTCTGGGTATCGAAGATTATCGATGAGGAGGGGATTTTAAGGTCTTCCATAGCTTGCTGAGGGTCCCGAGGTAAAGATTTTAATGGGCACCAGGTTGATGAATTTCCTAAGGGAAATTTGAAAATTTTCTAAGGAAAATGTGAAGAAAATGTGTTTTCAAGGTGAGATCCTCCAGACGATGAATTTGAAATGAGCTGCCTAGGTGAATTTGCTTAAATCCTTCGTGAGGATAGTCTTCCAGAGGCAGAGTTGAACGAAATTGAGTATCGGAGCCCCAGGTAGTGAAATGAATTGCTCAAAGATGAAGTTTGTCTAAGGCATGAACTTGAATACGAAGTCGGCGATGAACGCTTGGAAATTAGAACGTGAGAATCCTGGTAAGTAAGTTGAATTATATTATGAAATGATCTGATACTCTTCTCCTTGCTTGTTTTGCAGGAGGAATGTCGAGGCCAGAGCACGATGTCTGGAGGTGGTGAAGCACGATGATATCACAACCTTCGGAGGAAGATAAAGTTACGAGTTTCAATCTCGAAGGAAGAAAAAGTTGCAAGAAATTGGCTAAGTGTTAGCTCAAGTGACAAAGAAGTCAAGAACAAAGTCAAGAAGAAGATCGAAACAGGTGAACGCGTCTGCAAACGGAATCTTCTAGAAGGATGATGGTGGACATTATGGCGCATTTATTACCCCACTCTCCTTTGTGGCGGTTTTAGGGCAAATCTTGTTTAGGGCTGAGGTGGCACGATTCTGGCCACGCTATTGATTGTAACCCTAGCCATCTTTTGGGACTTGGCTAGCTATAAAAGGGGGAGTCCCCCTCATTTGTAACCTCATTAGAATTAGAAATTAGAAATTAGATCAGCAGTTAGGATAGAGAAGGAGTAGAGAGCAATTAGATAGTTGATAGTATAGTTTAGATTGAAAAGGAAGGAAAGTCTTCCCTTTGGATACTTTGTAAGAAGTTGTCATGTATGCTTTCATAATAAAAGAATTTTCATTGATGGTGAATTCTTCTTTGTTGTGAATAGTTGTTGAGGCTTCTTCGTCCTTCCAATTCACGTAGTATCTTTAAGTAACTTAAAATAGTTTTCATTTCATGCAAGTGGATTTTAGTCGTGGACTTGTGGTGTTAATTGAGGCAACTTCATTTTTATCCATACCACTAGCAGCTTGCTGACGGCAGGTTGCCTTGTGTGGTCAACTGGAAAACTTTACAAACTTAACTTCGATTGTGATTCATGTGTTTGTATGCGTCGTTCTGATGGTGCTTACATGTTGAGTTATAATTTGAAAACCTTTTGTCACTCCCTTGAAGATTGCACCGACTTTGTGTAAGTTGTCCGACGTGAGGCGGAGCAGAGTCTGGTCGAAGTCTGTCAAGATTGATCCCACGTCCCGTCCTTAGATAGAAGATAAACTTCTTATTCCCTACACCCTTTTAAATTCAGTTCATTTCCAGTTAGCTTTAGGAAACTTGTGCTCATTTGCCAAATCCTTCGAATTACGTGAAAACCCTTAGTCTGCTGTCTGCTGTCTGCTGTTGACTGTCGAACAATTGTGTAAGTCCCGTTGACATACCAGCAAAATCACATCGAGCCAAACTGAGCCTATTCGCACTGAAAGAACCTTGGAGTTGAACGCACGAACTTTCTGGCAATCTTAGCGTGCAGAATACTTTGATCAAGAGAGAATAGAGCATCCGTTGGGAGACTTTATTCTGTGTTGGTGCGGTCTCAAAAACCACGTCAACAGAATTGGCGCTAGAAGGAGGGCGATTAACAGCTACAGCATACAGTTGTGTTGAGGTAGAAAGGGTTTGAAGTACACAAAAAGGTTCTATTGGAGAAAGTTATTATGAGTCAAGATGGTGTTCTCTCAGAGCTGAACAATCCCGCGCGCTGCCAATAGAGGAAGCATTTACATCCTGGATCATATCAGTTCATTTTCGCAGACAAGTTGAAGAGGATTTTAAGGTCCGCGCCAAGTTCATATAAAGATTTTGTGGAGTTAGAGCTACCTACAAGATCAAGGAAGAAGAAAGTTCAGTCAAGCGAAGAAAGCAGAGAAGAAATTTCAAGTTTGTTCAGAACTCCACCCAGTGCCTCGAGGTTTGCTTAGCCGAAACAAGTTCAAAATATTGTACAACAGCCTTCCCAAGTGATTGTGTATCAAAGGCGACTACCAATTCAAGCAATGGCTCAACCAGGAGGTCAGCAGGGAGGTCAACCCGCTCCAAATGGCGCTACATGGTTGGTTACCAACCCATCTCCGCTAGAGTTTCAAGACTACCATGAGATGCCAAAGAATCCTGAAAATTTTTGTCCTAAGTTCATTGCCAATGATGTTAACTACACAGCCGAGGACCATATCAAGATGTTTGAAGGTCACCTACGCAATAGGCAGATTGGATATGCGGACGTGGCTTGCCACCTATTTCCATATTCTTTGGGAGAAGAGGCTCATTTTTGGTTCATTCACCTACTAGTGGGGTCTATAAGAACATGGGAGCAGATGAAGGAGGCCTTCATCGGAAAGTTTGGTATACCAATCACCCCTGTAGAACTTTATCGTCAATTTGCAGAGGTAAGAAGACAGGGCCAAGAGCCCATCCATGCATTCAACAATAGATTTCAGAAGGCCCTCTCAAGGTTACGCGCTCCCTATGTTGTTGCTGACGCTCAAGAAAGCTACTATTCGGCACTTGATCCTTTGACTGCAATGTTCGTGAGATCTCCCCCCACTCCAACAGACATAAATCAAGCTTACGCTAAGGCTATTGAAATAAGTTAGGGTTTAGGGCAGAATATAACTGGGCCCGTACTCTACACTGGCCTGGCTACAACAAACAATCAAATGCCAATGTTCGGCTCAACATGGAATCAACAAGTTCCGGCGTTAAATGCAATTCCACAACCAGCTTATCAAGTGCAGGTGCCATCAAGTCAATTAGTTCTCCATCCTGGGATGCCTTTGTCCGAGACGCAAGTTACACAGCCTGTTTATCTCCAGAACACAGTGCCACCAGTGAAAACTCTAGAGGAGAAAGATGAAATAAAAGATTTGATAGAACAAGTGAAGAGACTGTCAGCTGAGGTGACGCACCTCAAAAATCAAAATAATTAGACGCAAACTATGCCACGAAATTATCAAGCACACCAAGGTGCTAACCGAGGATATCAGAATAATCCTCCAAGTCATCAGGATACCCATCAAGGATACAGTCATGAAAACAGTCATGGGTATAGAAATAACCATCACGGATTTCAGAAAAGGTCTTGGAATACAGGACCCAACAACGGAGGTGTTCCGTCACCATTAGACAATCTGCCACCTCCTGAAAACCGTCCTGCGGATAGAATTTATATGGCCGGAACTGCCTCACCAGGATGGTGTAGGTTACATAACACGAACCAGCACTCTGAACTTCAGTGTCGCGAGTTCCAAGTTGTGGCTAGTATTCTCAAGAGTGAAGCAAGTAATACAGGCGCCATAGAAACCCCCAGTTCCAGGATATGAATTAGTCCCGGCACCCAGATATGATCAGGCATTGATAATAGAAGATTGCAATTTTCCGCCTGAGTTTCAGAGTTACACGCCCCCACCAGTTAATCATCAATTTCCATCAGCTTCATCAAACGTTCCCGTGGGGATGCCAGAGTTTCAAATATCATCAGAAGTTCACGCCACATATGCAACACCAGAAGAGTCTCTTTATAGAGATGGTTATATTTTTCCGCCTCTCAACAACAGCGTCTTGGTAGAAGGAAGAGGGGAGGTACAAGCTTTTCAAACATCCGGAGGAGCGACACCCAAAGTGTATCAAAGGAATTATCATCAAAAGGAGCCATTGACGTCATCAGTACCTCCAAATAATTTTGCAACCCCGCCACACCCCAACGTAAGCAACAATCCAGGTCTACCAAGAGATTCCCCAGAGTACATATGGCAGAATGTAACGCAAGGTGGAAGTGGACAACAAGGTATTCAGCAGCTAGTTCATCAAGCCGAGCAAAGGCAGAAGGAGAGTCTTCCCAGAGAAGACGTGAAAAGACTTGGCTCTTATGTACTAGAAGAGTTCAAAAGGATAAAAGTTAGTCTTCCCCTACACGAGTTAATGAAGATTTCAGAGGTCCGAGATACAGTTTTGAGAAGTGTGTATGAAACGCCTGTCGTGAAGAGTATGTCCCAAGAACCTGGCCCATTAAGGAATCCTCCCGTGAATACACAGTCCCGTTCAGCGCAGGACACAAACATGGTAGAAGAAGCGCCTCATGCACCATTTGACACTTGGGACACTCCGCAACAACCTCAAAATTTCGTAGGTATGGTACAAGGTTCTTCAAACGCTCCTGAAAAGTCATGGATTGAAGATAAGAAGAAAGTTAGGTTCAATATTCTTGCGGAGCAGAAGCAAAAACAAGAGCAACCACAGAATCCAAAAGAGGTTGTTCGAGACACTCAATTTCGATCAAGTGGAAAAGATGAAAGTAAGAATGCCTCAGCAAATGAAAGGAAGAAGCCAGTGGTATTCTATCAGGGAAGGGATGAGCCAGCCCCGTTTCTTGTTTCAGTCAGAATTTTTGGGAAGTTATTGCATAACTGTTTGATCGATTCTGGTGCATCAAGTAATGTCATGCCCTTGAAGGTATGCCAGGCGTTAGGTATAATTCCGCTCCAGACCAACAAGAAAGTGACTCAGCTGGATAAGACTGAAGTCCCAGTTGTAGGAGAGTTAAGTAATATCCATATGCAGCTAGCGGCGGATCCTAGAATTCAGAGTCGCATTGACATATCAGTTGTGGATATACCAGATGGTTATGGCATGCTATTGAGCAGAGATTGGTCTAGAAAATTGAATGGATACATTGCGACTGACTTCTCCCACATGTGGTTGCCTTGGAGAGGAATTCCAAATCAGATAAAGATTGAAAGTACACCACGGCTCAAATTGATGATTACAGAATGTGGTGAAAATAGTGATGTTTTATTCATAGAGACTGATTTGGGTTCATATAGGCCCATTAAGAAAGAAGTTCTGATGCTGCAGAATTCAAAAGAAGAAAAGCTTAAAGACGATTCAAGTGGGAATGAGAATGAAAGGATGTCCAGAGGTTCTATGTTGAAAGGTATAAAGCATGAGACAGGAAGTGTCCCCATCAAGGACTTGTCAGTACCCAATCCATGTAGAATTCACAAAGCTTTCCATTCAGAGGATGAAGTTGGCATGAGTAAGATCTCCTCAGAGCAAGTCCCAGAGATGATTCAACAAGTCACTTTAGAGGAAGAATGCGAAGAAGACAATTGGGGAGAGGACCAGATTCAAACAAGGCTATCCCAATTGACGCAATTGGAGGGGAAAGGAGATGAAGCTTTAGAAGGTGTGGCTGAATATCAGGGGGTTATGAACAGATGGATCGGCAAATCATGGTTGGACCCTGGTCAAGCTTCTGAGATCCTGGGAGATGATGCATTTAAGTTACGAACAAGAACAGGAGAGGATATCTCGTTGCCAGACGATGGGAGATTCCTCAAGCATTATTTCCAACCCTAGGTTCTCTCCGAGAGCCTACTTTGTAACATAGTTAGATTAGATTTGCTTTCCTGTTTGCCTTTTGTTGCTTTTCGGTTTGTTCCGTTTTGGTTTTTGGTTTGTTGCCCTTCGGGTTTTTGGTTTGGCATTCTTCCCTTGAGTTGTCCACTCAAGTGGTTTTGGTTTGGAATGGGCAAGGATTCAGGGTTTTCCCGTTGCGAAGGGGGGTGATGATGGTTTTAAACTCTCACAACGTGGTTTCTTTCCACTGGAATTTGTGCAAATTTTTGAAAAAGACTAAGGTTGTTTTCCTCTTGTCATCATCCAGCTTGGATCAAACTCGTCTTGCGAGGTTAACCCGTTATTGTGTCTCAACACATGAGTCTAAAGACCTTAAAAAATCTTACCTATCTCCATTCTGAGTCATTTTGGTTTCTTGGGAAAGGTCTTGGCAGGTGAAAATCTTACATCTTGCTTCAGCGCCACTACAATTCTCAAACCCATTGGAGGCTTCATTGCCTGCCAGCCAATCAAGGAATTGACGGAGAAATCAAATGAAGAAAAGAAAATGTGCTTAAAAGAAGTATCTGAAAAGAAAAAAAAAAGAAAAAGAAAATGAAAAATGAAAGAAACATTTCATGAAATATTGGTTTTGGGAACATACAGTAACTCCACCGGTCAGGACGCCCGGCCGGCAGTGGAGCAATATTCGTGAGAATTGTAGCGACAACCTCGCAGGGGCTATGGACGCCTGACTGGCAGCGAGGCAATGTCCAGGATGCTTTTGAAGTTAAGATATTTATATAACCCGCTACGGCCGATTCCGGAAATCGACATGGTTTAGAGATGGAA
>VDFB02058242.1:382512976-382559413 GCA_007258455.2 Sequoia sempervirens
GCAAAGTTTATGCAGGTTTTATGTCAAAATCAATTCCAAGCTTATAGATGATTCGACCTAGTTTTCCAGTGTTAAAAAAATCAGCCATTTCATCAGTCAGCTTACTTCAGAAAATGTCAATCAAATATGTAGTTTATCCAATTGAAACAATTGAGAATAGGTCGAATTGGTTTAAATAATTGTTCATCTCAATGATGGCCCTTTGCTTCAGTTTTTGTATGAGACTTGGCCTTTCCCTGAAAAAAGTACATAAAGAAAAATTCATTAGATTTATGTAACAGAACTTATACCCAACAAAATGGGACCCTGAAGCCAGTAAGTTCTAAGCTGCCACTGAAAATGACCATAATTTGTTGTGCTAATGTCAAACATTTCGTGATAGGAAGTAATCAATTCCTCAGTACCATGACAAGAACACAATAGTAGTCAAGTAGTGATGCCATGAATTCTTGTGCATTTTGCTCAAAAAAAAATGTTCTATGGATAACTCCAGGCTTGAAGTCGAGTAAGAAAATCAAAGCCTAAAATACAGCTCAATATCAACCCAATCTGCAGACAAATACAATTGACAAATACTTTTCTTAAGAGATAGCAATACATCAGTGGTTGTAGAAGGGAGGATATTCATAAAACTCAAATATGGAAGGGGCAGCCCATCCGGGGTTATATCCATTTTATTAGTCATTAGCATATTGTCAGTGATTCAACCTCCAGCGAAGGGATGCTATGGGTACCGCGTCAGAAACAGACCTTTTTTGATAATTTTGCAAACACTCGTAACTTTTGGAAATACTTACTACCATGTTTATTGCAAAGCAACTGCAAAGTATCATCATCAAACTGCAATAACAATCTGGGATACAAAGAATGTCTTCCTTACACCAGGTTCAAGATGAGAACACATTGTTCCTTTATAGTTTATTCCAATTTAAAAATTACATTGTTGTCAAGAATTGCAAATTTCATCCCCCATTAATGGGATAATCAACAACTGAGTATTGAGATTAGCATCTTCATGGAAACCACCTCCAGGGTGGGTGTTGTTTAAGCTTAATTTTGATGGTGCTTAAGGGGGAATCCAGGGCTGGCTGGCGCTGGGGGCCATGATCTGTTCCCTGGCAGGGCAGTTTATTAGAGGCAGGTCTTTCTGTGTCCTATATCTAATAATGAAACTGAGGTTTTGACTCTGCTTAAAGGCAATGAGGCTGCACTGGGTTGTACAACAAATCACTTAATTCTGCTCCAATTCCTCTAAATTTTGGACTATAGACTCCTCTTTTACTGCTTAAAAAACCTGCTAAAAATCAAGAAGAAATTCAACGGGATTTGGAAGATACGTGCTTTCCAAATAAATTGGCAAAAACCCTAATTTTGTGATAACTCGCTCAATTCTATCCCAATTCCTTTGAAATCTAGACTGTAGCTTCTTGAATATGCTTTTCAAAAACCCTTTAAAAATCAAACAAATATCCACCAAAATCTCAAAGATATGCATTTCACAAAATAACCTCCAAAATTGAAAAAAATACCTTGTCGTCATGATGCCAAGATCATGCTCTAATACCACTTGTTATGAAATAACTTGCACAATTGAAGAATATGATAGGAAATATGCTCCAAATACTTAATAATAAATGAGAATAACAAGCCACTTCGAGGAGGCAAACCTCCAAATATCTACAATGAGGACACGATTCACAATCTAATGATCAAATAAGACTCACTACCTCTTATATATACCCTAAATGCCTAGAATATCACCCAAACCGACCTAGATAACCCTATATAAGCCTTAAGCTGACCCAATTAACTAAATAGCAATATAATAATGATAATGTGACTTAATTAAGAGTTAAGATAGCCACAAGCTTACTATTCGTAATCCTCCGTACTCTAATATTAAGGGCGTAGCAAAATGCTCCGAACGAATGACAATCGTCAAGGACTTAGTTGTAAAACTTGATGAAACAAAGATAAGTCAAGAGAAGCTTGGAGGCAATGAGGCTATAGAAATTGCTTGGAAAAGCACTTGGGTGTACACACCGAGCAAGGTGAGGTAAAAATATATTTGAGAGACTCTATTGGTTTTTGGTCTAAAGAACAGTCTTTTGAGTCTAGGCCAACTAGTCAAAAAAATTAACAGAGTATTGTTTGATAATTGAGCTTGTAAAAATTGGGCGGGGAGCCTAGCTCGATTGGCTAAAACATCCTATTGCAAGCAAGAGGCCACAAGGTCTAGTCTCCCCCCAAACCTGTGGTACCGAAGGGCGTGTCGCGCCAGCACCACTGATCACATGAAAAAAGTTTACCAGGCGCACTACAATTTATAGGGGTGCAGATACTTAATTGATTTCTCCAGTCTCAAAAAATAAAAATAAAAATAAAAATTGAGCTTGTAAAAATTTTAACAGAAATAATGGGGGAGAATTAGTGGTAGAAATTCCCATGACAGCAAATAGAATGTTTCCAATGAGGATGCATCCATAAAGCTTAAATGTTTTGAAAGCAACAATTGAGGATATGTTGTGGTCATTTAAATTTTAAGGGCTGAATTTACTACACACAAAGTAAATGGTCAAAGCTTGCTGATGCAGGAGCATCGCTTTCAATTTTGGTTTTTCTTTTATTCTGTTTCGGTGATTAGCTCTTGACTTTTAACTCCTAAATTTTGGCTTGTGATGAGTAGAAAGGGGGTGTGGTGTTGCGAGGTGACCCAAGCAGCTATCTAGGAGTTTTGAAATTGCAAAATATGAAAATCAAACCTTATACATACCCACGGCCAGGCAAGAGCATTACAAAGCAGTTACAAATTTCAGTTGAGAATTCAATTTTCCAAGATGAACAAAATGCAACATGGGAAGGCAGATTAAATAGATGCAAAAGAATTGAAATGGAGATAGGAGCGCGTGGGACAAAGGCAAGAAAAAGTTGCAGACAGGTAAAAGAAAAACAGGAAGCTTGAAACGTGGGAAAAAGAGGAGGTAGTTAGAGTTTGGGGGTGCAAGACAGGAAGAAATTGCTGGAGGTTGGCGTAGGAGAAAGGAAGAAAAAAATTTCAGTGTGGGAGTTAGGCAATGACGCAGGAAATAGAGAGCTTGTTTTGATTCCTATTTTCATTGCTTTGAATTGCTACCAGTTAGAATGCAGACAGGACTATTATTTGTCTTTTTTGTTGCCAATCAACCATTTAGAGTTGGTATATAATTTGTTAGTTGAAAATCAATCTTTTTATTGCAGTGTCTATTGTGAAGACTTAGAATTCCTAACTCCAATGCGTGAGGCAAGGTTTCAACTCTGTTCTTGGTTCTGAATTGATATACATGTATGTGCCTAGTTTGAAGATTGAAATAAAGCAATTTGAAGATAGTTTCAAAGTTGGGTTTTAACCACAGCCATTAAATTTTGGTATCAAAGCCACAAATGATTGGGTAGGGTAGAGTTGGGCAAAATGCCACCGAGAAGAATGCCAAGACGAGGTGCCAGAGGCGATGCAAGAAGAGGCAGGGATGAAGGGATTTTTGAATTGTTGCAGTATCTCATGGCAAGAATGGATACCATAGAGCAGGCACAGAGGAGAGGATTACTTGCGGGGGATATAAGCAACAATGAAGAAGAGGAGCAACCAGCCAAAGAAGAGATGGTTCATGGAGAAGAAGACAAACCTGATGGGGTTGAGGTGTGATTACTGAGAGCAGTCATGGGGGTTGGAACCAAGCCCAAGATAGAGGTTCCCATCTACTCAGAAAGTCTCAATGGAGAGTAACTCATTGATTAGATCAATGATCTTGACAAATTTTTTGAATACGAAGAAGTGGCAGAGGAGAAACGCGTCATGTTTGCATGCACAAGACTCAAAGGCCACGTTGCTATGTGGTGGGATTATGTTCAATCGAAAGGAAGAAAGAAGAACAAGGAGAAGATAATTTCTTGGGATAGAATGGCTGCCAAGCTGAAAGCTAAGTTCCTTCCTAGAGATTACCAAACTAATTTGTTTAAAAGATTACAAAACCTAAAGAAGAAAGAGATCAATGTGAAAGAATATATAGAGGAGTTCTACAAACTTGTGATTCAATCAGGGCATAATGAAGAAGATATGGAGAAGGTAGCTAGGTACCTCAATGGATTGAGTCATTGAGATATAGTTTGCAAGATGAATTGAGTCTTTTGTCACCTAGGACTCTTGAAAAAGCATATCAATTTACCATTAAAGCAGAGGAAAAGCTTATGAGAAAACAAAACCAGCAAGGAAGAGGTGGAGGAAGAGGGCAGCACTCTAATAGAGGACAACAGACCAGCAAGGTGAAGTAGACACTCCTAGTGGACAAGTTAATCCAAAGAAAGGAGGGTTCCAAAACAGAGGAGGGAGACCATTTGGTAGAGGAAGTTACCAAGGAAAAGGAAGAGGCTTTCCAGGCAAGTGCTTTAAGTGTAACAAGTTTGGTCGCAAAAGTTGGGAGTGTTTTGAGTTTACACAAGAAGGCCACACAAGGCCTGAGAGGAGTGATCAGATTGTGCAAGCAGACCAAGAGAATGTGGGGTCACCTTCTCGTCATTTAGAAGAACTTGAGATAGGGGAGTCTTTGTTGTTGAAGAGAGTATTATTGAAGCCACCAAAGGAGAGTCAAGAACTTGTGCAAAGGATAACTTTATTCAAGACCAATTGCAAGGCTAAAGGTAAGTGTTGCAAACTTATTATTGATAGCAGTAGTACAGATAATCTTGTGTCAAATGAAATGGTGAACAAGCTAGGCCTTACTATAATAAAACATCCTAATCCTTATCGAGTTTCTTGGCTACAAAAGGGGCATCAGTTATTGGTAGATGAGCAAGCCTCGATAGAGTTTCAAATAGGCAATTATAAGGACACTGTTATGTGTGACATTATGCCCATGGATGTTTGCCATGTGCTTCTTGGTAGACCTTGGCAATTTGACAGGAGAGCCATACACGATGGAAGAAACAATACCTACACTTTTCAGAAGCATGGACAAAAGCATACATTGTTACCTTTGAGAGGAGAAGGGGATAATAAGAGCAGCAGTAGCAGCAAGGTAATGTTGGTGAGTGGCAAAGAATTTTGCGTGATATAAAGAAGGAAGAAATGGGATATGCATTGGTACTTAAGCCTAAGGATGCTCTTACCTCTACGTTTTTGGATGACTTATCAAATGAGATACAGGACATATTGAAAGAGCATATGGAAATTGCGGTAGCTGATTTTCTGAATGAGTTGCCTCCAATGAAGAGTATTAGTCACCATATGGATTTGGTTCCAGGGGCTAGCCTACCAAACAAGGTTGCATATAGATTGACTCCCAAGGAGAATGAGGAGATTAGAAAGCAGGTTGAAGAGTTACTGGAAAAAGGATTGATAAGAGAGAATCTTAGCCCGTGTGTTGTACCCACAGTTCTAGTACCCAAGAAAGAAGGTGGTTGGAGAATGTGTACGGACTCTAGAGCAATCAATAAGATTACCATTAAATACAGGTTTCCTACTCCAAAAATAGATGATTTAATGGATTGTTTGAGTGGTTCGAATTATTTCTCAAAGATAGATCTGAAGAGTGGTTACCATCAAATTAAGATCAGACCTAGGGATGAATGGAAGACAGCGTTTAAGACTAATGATGGTCTCTATGAATGGCTGGTTATGCCTTTTGGGCTTACAAATGCACCTAATACTTTTATGAGCTTATGAATGAAGTTTTGAAACCATTCTCGGGGAAGTTTGTGATTGTTTATTTGGATGATATACTGGTTTTTAGCAGGTCTAAGGAGCAACATCTAGAGCACTTAAGGCTATTATGACACGGTTGCATGGGGAAAAGTTGTTGATCAACCTCAAGAAGTGTACCTTTATAAAGACTGAATTAGTCTACTTGGGTTTTGTGGTATCCAATGAGGGACTAAAGATGGACAAGAAGAAGATTAAGGCCAGTGTTGATTGGCCAACACCTAGGAGTGCTTATGAAGTAAGAAGTTTTCATGGACTTGCTAGCTTTATAGAAAGTTTATCAAAAATTTCAATAGCCTAGTTGCTCCTATACTTGACACTATAAAAGGACATAAAAAGCAGTTTGAATGGACTCGAGAGGCTGAAAAATGTTTTAGATTTCTAAAAAAGAAAGTGATTGAACAACCTATACTTGTGTTACCTGATTTTAACAAAGTCTTTCAAGTGGAGTACGATGCTAGTGGCTTAACAATAGGGGCTATCCTAAGTCAAGAAGGGAAACCAGTTGCTTATGTCAATGAAAAATTAAATGATGCTAAGAAAAAGTATTCAGCTTATGATCTTGAATTTTATGCATTGGTTCATCTTTGAAGAAGTGGAGGCATTACTTGTTTCCCAAAGAGTTTGTTGTTTATACAAATAGCCATGCACTTCAATTTTTTATTTTATTAATAGCCAACACAACCTGAATCAAAGGCATGCAAAGTGGTTGGAGTACTTTCAGAGTTTTAATTTTGTGTTGAAACATAAGAGTGGGCAAGCAAACAAAGTTGTTGATGCACTAAGTAGAAGAAGTCTATTGCTATAGGAGATTCAGACAAACAGTGTGGGGTTTGGGAGCTTGAAGGAGTTGTATGAAAATGTAGATTCCAAAAATGCATATCAAGCTTGCAGCAGTCCTATCCGTAGAGATAGAGGACTTTGGATTGATTTTATGTTGCAGGAGGGTTTGTTGTTCAAAGGTAATCAGTTGTGCATTCCCAGAGGATCAATGGGAGAGAATCCCTTGAAGGGGAAGCATTGTGGCAGCCTAGCAAAACATTTTGGGCAGAATAAAACTTACCTACAGCTGAGTACACATTATTATTGGCCACAAATGCAAGCAGATGTGAAGAGGTATGTGGAGAGATGTAGTATGCCAGCATGCAAAAGGCAGCAGTCAAAACAATTGTTTGCACCAACCACAACCTGTGCCAAATAGACCTTGGGATTCGGTGAGTATGGATTTTGTTGTAGGATTGCCTAGAACTCAAAGAGACAATGATTCTATTTTCGTAGTTGTGAATAGATTCTCAAAAATGGTTCATTTTGTTCCTTGCGAGAAGACTAGTGATGCAACAAGTATAGCTAACTTGTCTTTCAAAGAAGTTGTGCGATTGCATGGTATACCCAAGTATAGCATCTAATAGAGACATGAAGTTTGTGGGACACTTTTGGAGAACGCTTTGGAAAAAGTTGGGCACCCATCTCAGTTTTAGCTCAGCTTACCATCTCGAAACGGATGGTCAAACATAAGTGTTTAATAGAAGCTTGTGTAATATGTTGAGGAGTCTTGTTTGAAACACACCTGGTAATTGGGATATAGCTTTAGAACAGGCTGAATTTGCTTATAATAATTCTCCAAATAGGAGTACAAGTTTGAGCCCATTCTATATTGTTTATGGCATGCATCCAAGGGGTGTATTTGAACTCAAAGATCTCAGTAATTTTGAGAGGAGAAGAGCAGCAAATGGTGAGGAGTTTGCCAAGGTATTCATGACCTTCATAAAGAGGTCAAATTACAGATTGAGGGGGGGAACCAACAGTATAAGCAATATGCTGATAAGAAATGAAAGGAAGTGCATTTTCAGGTTGGTGATCTTGTTTTGGCTCATCTCAGGAAGGAGAGATTTCCAAAAGGTGAATACAACAAACTGAAAATGAAGAAGATCGATTCTTACAAGATTCTCAAAAAAAATTCCACCAATGCTTACAATATAGCTCTTCCTTCCGATATGGGTATCTCGCCCATTTTCAATGTAGCTAATCTCTATCCTTAGAAAGGTGAGGAAACAAATGAAAAAATTAACACAGAGCTAATTCCAAGATGGGGACAGCAACTGACCAAATCGGATCCAATTGACATTGAGTGCATCTTGGAGAAGCAGTTGTTGAAGAAGACCCGAGGAAAGGAATGTTTCAAGTACTTGGTGAAATGGAAGGAACATCCTTTGGAGGATGCTACTTGGTTAACAGATGCAAAAATCTCCAAATATGGTTATAGTGTTGGTGACCTCATGATTTTGGTTTTTGTTCTCGAGGGAGCCTGATGCAGGAGCATCACTTTCAATTTTGGTTTTACTTTTATTTTGTTTTGGTGATTAGTTTTTCTTGACTTTTATCTCCTTAATTTTGGCTTGTGATGAGTAGAAAGGGAGTGTGGTATTGTGCAAGGACCCGAGTAGCTATGTAGGAGTTTTGAAATTGCAAATTATGAAAACCAAACCTTGTACATACCCACAGCCAGGCAAGAATGAGTCAGTTGAAAGCAATTTCAAATTTCAGTTTGCCAAGATCAAGAAAGTGCAACGTGGGAAGGCAGATTAAATAGATGCAAAAAGAATTGAAACCTATGCTCCACGGGTACGCGTCCCCTATACTTTTTGCCCGTTTCCCGTACCGGGTACGAAACGGGGACGCGGGGACGGCTAGGAAACGTACCCTGGAAGTCCCCTTTTGACCACCAAGTACCGGAACCTTTTAGGGGACGTTTTGCCCAAAAAGGGGACTTGGGGTACGGCTAGGAGTACCCAGCACGGCCCAGCCGTCCCTCGTCCGTACCGGGTACGGCTACGGCCCAGCAGCAAGTAAAGCGCTTATTTTTTAAAAAATAAAGTTTTTTAAATTAAAATAAAGGTATGGGGGGTCCCACAAGGGGCGCCCCATGCCACTTAACCTAAGTTTCACCTTTTATGTGGCCTAAAATGTGAAAAACAATTCATTCTTATTTCTTGCCATGTGAAGTGAAGGAGAGCAAAAGAAGAGCAGCTGAGTGAAAGAGAGAAGAGCAGCTTGAAGAGGAGCTTAGGGCATCATTGCCAACATATTAGAGGTATGTTTCTCATCTTTGTTTTGTATTTGCTATTTGTTTCTAATTTTTGCAAGATTTTTTTAAGTTTTTCAACACATAGGAAGGGCATTTAGGGTGTTTTTTTTTTGTTTTGAATTTGCAGCTCTTTGAAATCAAGAACTTCATAAATTTTTTGAAAACAACCATGAGTAACAGCAGTGATAGTGAAAGTCATGATATTGAAATCCAAATGGAGGAAAGAACTCAAACTCAAAGAACTAGAAATAGACCTAGAGGTGGTTCAACTCCAAACATTAGGGGGTCTTCAGAGACTAGGAGTGGAGTAGGGTCAGCAAGTTCAAACCCCTTTGAATGTCCATCTGAAATCCTCAAAAAATGGGCAAAAGGCCCATTTAACCCCAAAAAACCTCTACTACAATTTGCAACAAGAGTTGATAGAGACAAGCAAAAAAATTCGAGGGGTAGTAGAGTATGGGGTGCCATTTGTGCGAAAAACAATATAGGGGCAGCTATACGAGAGTTTATTGCCATCTTTTGTGGATTGGTGGTCAAGGGGTGAAAGGGTGTAGAAAAATAACCCAACAAGAAAAAATTGAGGCAACTAGATTGCATATGGAGGGGGAGGCATTATCAAAAGGGGTTTCAATTGAGAGTTTGCAGCCTAGTTCGAGAATGTCTACACCATCAGTGGATGTTGCTTCAGCTTCTCATTCTCATGTGGGGGAGGATTCTACTAGAGGAAAAAAAAGGAGTATGAATGTTGCTGATATGTTTAATGTTACAGCAAAAGATGGGGCTGATTCTTCTATTGCCAAGTTTTTTTATGCTAATGCCATACCATTTCATGTCTCACGTTCACCATATTTTAAACAAATGTGCAAAGATATTGTAGTTGCTGGTCCCTCATATGTTCCACCTGGAGAAACTAAGCTACGCACCACCCTTCTTGATAAAGAGTACTCCAAGGTGAGTGTTTTGATGGAGGATATGAGACAAACATGGTTGACAGATGGCTGCTCCATAATCATGGATGGGTGGACCGATATCAAACATCGGCCACTCATCAATCTTATTGTCACTAGTGTAGCAGGCTCTTATTTTCTTAGAGCTATAGATTGTTCAGGCAAAAGGAAGGATGCAACCTTCCAATTTCAGATTTTGAGAGATGCTATAGAGGAGGTTGGAGCCTCTAATGTTGTGCAGGTATGATTTTCTATTTTTCTTTCTTTCTTATTTTTTATTTTGATTTTCTTATTAGTTATTTAAATTTTTTGATATCTATATTCTAAGTTCTTAGATTCTATACTAATCTCATATCAACTTGATGATATGCCATTGCCAGGTAGTGACTGATTCAGCCCGTGTGTGTAAATTAGCTGGATTGATGGTGGAGAGTGCTTATAAGCACATTTTTTGGACCCCTTGTTGCGTGCATGCATTGAACAATACTTTGAAGGACATTGGGAAGATAGATTGGGTGAAGGCAGTGGTTGCAGAGGCTAGAGAGGTGCAAATGTTCATTTGCAACCATCAGACTTCACTTGCTTTGTTTAGAACATTTTCGAAGAAGGAATTCCTCAAGCCCGTGGAGACTAGATATGCCAGCTACTTCATTTTATTGGAGAGGATGCTTGAGGTCCAAGAGGCTCTACAATTAATGATAGTCAATGCAGAGTGGGGTAGATGGCATGAGTCAAGCACAGCGGAGGGAAAAAGGGTGAAACAAAAAATCCTTGATGATGACTGGTGGTCCACAATGAGGTAAGAAAATTGGCATTGCTGATTTTATTATTTATTTGAATTATTAATTTATTTCTTAATTTTATTATTGCTAATTTTCATTGTATTATTTAATATTTATAGGCTAGCTGATTTTAATTTTTGTAACTTGTTTGCACTTGCAGATATGTATGCTCCTTCATCCAGCCTATTGTGCAAGTGATTAGATTTGCTGATACTGACTCTCCTAGCCTTGGAGAGATTTATGAGACCTTTGATAGTATGCTTGGACAGGTCAAGCAAGCAATTTATAGCAAGGACCCTTCTTTGACATTTTATGAGGAGCATCTTAGGCCCATTGTGACGCGACGGTGGGACATCATGAACACCCCGCTTCATATGGCAGCCTATGCTCTCAATCCGAAATGGTATGCACCGAGGCCTGGGAGAGTGGCTCCATCTCGTGATGAAGAGGTGAAAGAAGGCTTCATGAAGGCCCTTACAAAAATGTATAATTCAGAGGAATCTACCATACTTCGCACACAGTGGCTTGCATTTGTCAATCTTCGTGGTCCAACCTTCAGCAAACCAGAGGCGAGGTCGGATAGAGCTACATTGGCTCAAACCGACCCTATTGGATGGTGGACGTGGCATGGGAAGGATGCACCAGAGTTGAGATTACTTGCCGTTCGCCTTCTTTCACAGGTTGCCAGTTCCTCTGCTGCAGAGAGGAATTGGTCCACATATAGCTTTATCCAATCGGTCAAGAGGAACTGCCTTACCTCTAAACGATCGGAAAAGTTGGTGGCAGTACACAGTGCTTTGCGGCTACAGGATCGCCAGTCTAGTGAGTATCGTCAGACTCCAGCCTTACGTTGGGATGTTAATCCCGAAGATGCTATGCAGATTGAGGACGAGGATACACATGAGGGATTAGTTGGGGTTCCATTGGTTGAGGCAGATCCTTCTATTGGCATGGACACTGACACTGACTTAGACTCGAGCTCTGATGGCGAGGGCAATGCTGATTTAGACCTACCTTTTGCTGATTAGGGACCTTGGACAGCGATATATTTTCTTAGTTTTATGTTTATCATGTCATTTCATAGTTGAGACTTGGAGCCTTTGGGCATTTTGGTTATAATTATCAGACTTTTATATGATATGTATGCACATTTATAATGAAAAGCATTTGAACTTTGTTAATTTGTTCACCAATTCTCATGTGAAATCTCAATTCAAGTCTAATGATATGTATTAAGCTTTAACAATGTCTAGAATGAATGCTTTATCAATGTTATGCTATGAACATTTGAAATTTCTCTATATTTTTAAAAATTTCCCTATTTTTTTGTCAGCCGTCCCCAAAAAAATGACCCAAAAGTACCCCCGTACCGAAAACTCGTCCCGGCGTACCGGGTACTCCCCCGTCCTCGAAACCCCATGGAGCATAGATTGAAACAAGGATAGGGGCGTGTAATGTCCCCTTTTGGGAATTACCCTAAATCTTGCCATAGAATCACAAGTTTAATGTAGTTAGGATTATAACTTACCAATTAAATGTTTTAAACAAGATAAATCTTGGTTTAGGTCCTATAATCATGTTAGCTATTATTGGAATATAACTCATATGATCAACATAAATGTCTCATCTATTTGAACCATGTAAATTCTCAACTATTTCAAATGCATAATGGGAGTTTAATCATAAAAGAAATTGGATGGGAAACATGATAAGTCCACCGGAATCTATCCCCACTAAGCCCAAGGGCGAACACTCACCCTCTTGGCCCCAAGTGGCAAGCACATTGGACATCCAGCATGGGGTGGTCTACTTAGTGGGTAAACTTGTATCTGCATTCCCTATCCATGTTGCTTTATCCATCTTTCTCATGAGTGATTTCCCCATTAATCAACCATGGTAGAGGTTGGAAAGGAAATTGCAATAGGGTACCCAGAAATCCCCCTATCTAAGCCCAAGAGTGAACACTCACCCTCTTGGCCACAAGTGGCAGGCACATTGGACATCTAGCATGTGGTGGTCTACTTAGATGGTGCTCTCATATCCGCTGCCCTTCCTTGCATTTCCTCTTCTCCCCCATATGATTGCTTAGTATAAATCAAATAAATTAGGATCTATTATCCAATTTATATTAGAGAATCATAATTTTACTTATAAGACTCAATAATTGCTGCAAGCATCATTATTGCATAATCATGAATATATAATGATATTCCATTTGTTGATTATATCTGTTGCTATACTTAGAAGTATATTCAGATTTCTTATTTATTTCTCCTTTATCCAATTCCTTGATTTTCTCATACACTTCCTCAATAATGTTGTTGATCTCCATTTTATGCTCCTTATATACCTTCTCAAATCCCCAAGAGGGGCGACCATATGGAGGGAGATGACCTCATGAAGAGGCACATCCCTTTGCTAACATCCTCTTTAGACATAAGTGGTGCCTTTTGTAATATCCCCCAACAAGTTTTTTCCAATTTTAGCCACAACACTTTGTTGTATAAATCATCAGAGATATATTTATTGATTAAGCAAATAAATATATAGATTACAGTGATAGAGATGCAATAATCACGAACGTGATTATAGCCTTAACTAAAAGAAAGACTTAACAAATAATCACGGAGACGTGATTATAGCCTTAACTGAAAGAAACTCAAACTAAAGACTTAAGTTAACAAAGATGACCATTTAATATTTAATACCCTCCCTTAATGGTCATCGTACAAACAAAAAAAACTAAATCTACCCATATTGTGGTGGTCGTCAAAATGCAAAGTGTGCAAACTCCTTCTGCTCCTTTTGCTCAGTCTGCTTTGTTACATGAGCACTTTGCTGAGATGCTTCCTGGTTGGACTTCTCATCAGCCAACCGCTTTCTGCAATACCTCTGTATATGACCAATCTTCCCACAATAATGGCAAGTAAAAGACTTCTTGGAGCCCTCCTCCAAATCGCCTCGTCCTTTGTGTTGAGTGAACTTGCCTTTGCCAATGTCCTTGGCAGTAAATGCTTGTTCAGCACTTGGAGACTCACTGTTGCTCCCAAACTGCTTCTTCCACCGATCCTGTTGCAAAAGCTTGTTGCACATCTCATCAAACTTCAAATCAACATTGGTGGATGTAATGTTGAGCATTTCGATGAAGTGCTTGTAGGAACGTGGCAAACTTTTCAAAGTGATCACCACCATATCCTCCTCTTCTACCTTACGACCAATGGCCTCCAATTGATCACGAATATTTTTTACTTTCATCAAGTGCTCTTGCAAAGACACTTGGTCATCCATCATAATAGAAAAGAGCATATTCTTCAAAAAGAAAGCCCTTCCCTTATCTAAGGTCTCATGAAGATCTTTCAAGTGCTTCCAAATCTCCCCAGCAGATTTACCAGAAGGTATTTCTGGTAACATGTCATCGGCAATAGATAATTTAAGAAGCATGACTGCCTCTCGATTACTTCCATCATACTTGTCGTGATCCTTCCCAACAGTAGTGGGTCGAACTTTTGTACCAAGAACAAGCGCATCCAGACACCGGTACTCAAAGATGGTAAGCATCCTCTGCTTCCACGTGTTGTAATTCTTTCCATTGAACCTCTGTGAACTTTGCAACATAATATTGGACAAAGTCGCCATCCCTCCCGTTTTCCAAAGCACGAAAAACAAGGTAATCCAAAACTCTGTAAATTTTTGAAGAAATTCTTTTTGAAAAACTCTATACAGAAATTATCTTTCCCAGAATTTCTGTTAAAACTGGTTCCAATAACCCTCAAGCTACCATCAGAAAATCACAAATTCTCCAGCAAACCTTGATTTTGCAAACTTTGCACAGAAAAAATCTTCAAACAAATCCCGTCATAAATGAGGCACAAGCAATAGAGAAAAAAACAGAACTAGGCCCACTAGCGCTATTCAGCCAAATGCCTTCCAAACACTGATATCAAAAGATTCAAAGCAGAAGTCTTCACAAGGAACACAAGTGTTCACACCCGCACAGAGAAGAAGACGTAGGAATCAGAAAATAAAAAAATCCCGTGCACAGAAGAAGAGAGTCCGCCAAGAAAAAAGAAACACAACTTCAGATGATGCACAATAGATTTAGACAGAGCACACTATGAAGATGTCTTTAGCTAGAGACACATGCACAGGCAAAAGACAACCGCTCCAGAAAAAGACAAAGGTTTTCTTCAACAAGATCGTAGCTAGAGCAACCCGCTTCACACCATAAACCTGCAGAAGGAAGCCGACAAATATCACAGTCGACGCACAAAGGCAGAACACTCGGCCCCTGAAGCACACGACTAAGCACAAGCGTGATGACAAACGTGTCTCAAAACAAAGAAAGAGTCTTCATGAGCACGCAAGAACACTCGACGGTAGATAGAGGTGTCGATCACAAGTATGCACGATCACAGAATGTCGTCGCTAAAAGCAAGATCCACCTAAACAAGACGGTGCAAACAGAGGAAGAGATCCAGCCAGAAAAAAATCTTGATCCACCTAAAAGAAATTGCGTGCAAGAAGACTTCACGCAAAGACTTGACCAAAAGAGAAATCACACAAACAAGCGCCAAGACACCCACATAAGCGATAAGAGAAAACCACGATCTAAATCAGAGACCCATCTGATGACCAGATAACCACGATTTTCCGATAGGAGATCATAGACCCGACGCAACACAAGATGGGAAAAGCAAGCTCCAAACGACGCAATAATCAAGATAGAAGGTGTCTCAACCACAGTCGCGGTAACCACAGACACGATAATCAAGATAGCTCGATCACATATCCACGCACAAAGTCGGAGAGAGACGGGAAAAAAAAAACATGACAACTAACCAGGCTCGAACATGAGCTCTGATACCATGTTGTATAAATCATCAAAGATATCTTTATTGATTGAGCAAATGAATATATAGATTACAGTGATAGAGATGCAATAATCACGGACATGATTATAGCCTTAACTGAAAGAAAGACTTAACAGATAATCACGGAGACATGATTATAGCCTTAACTAAAAGAAACTCAAACTAAAGACTTAAGTTAACAAAGATGACCATTTAATATTTAATATACTTCACTCGTTAGCGTTAGCAAAACCAAAACCAACTGAGAAAAGCAACCCTACACCAAGAATGTTCACCAAGATCCCAATGATGGGCGAGGTGATAGCATATAGCATTGGGGATCGTTAGCAATTAAATTGAAAGTGTTGGAAATTACAAAGCTTATGCAACTCGACCACTTATTTAGCGGGAGTAATTTGACGGCTTAGCCAATCAACATGATGAGGAATGCAAGTACTGAAAGTAAAGAGTTGGGTAGCTTGTCGACCCCTTCCGCTTGTTCAGCCGGCAGTACAGAAATGAAATGCTAAAAGTAAATGGACGGCGACACCTGTCCTTTCCACTAATAGTGGGAATTACAATATGAAGTGCAGAAATATTAAATGACTAAATCAGTACTATTGATTTCAGCCTTACAATGAAAGTAATCTGCAAATTAAAAGTGAACAAGCTGTCCAATCCTCTGCAAATGATATTATATGTTTCTCCAAACTTCACAAGACTCCCAAATATGAAAAACCAACCAAAAACCAGAACTTCTACAGTCTGATATAGAAAACCAGCACTCAAAAAATGCAAACCAGCAAGACTTAAACACACCTAAATGCTCCTAACTCCTCCAATACTCCTCTAATCGACATGAAATAAGCTGCAAATGAAATCTAAGAAGGCGGTGTCCAAACCAAGAAAGAAACAACTGCAAATACCAACTATTATTTAAAGCACACTTCCCAAGATGCCTACAAACATGGTATGGCCTCCCAAGAGGGGCGACCCACAAGATAAAATCACAAACTCCTCTAAAATATCTGAAAACTTGCACAATGAGGCGCCTAGGATAGACAAATGCAATGGAAAAACACCCAGAACCAGCAAAAATTCGCCTCAAGAGCCACAACCAAAACGTGTTTTCTGCAAGCACCAAACCAGCAAACTGAAGAACTGTAAAAACACACCAAACATCAGAAAACATCAATAATAAACTTCTCCATAATGCTCAATCTGTTCTTTAGTGTAAAGAACAGTCTCTATCTTAGCTAGTTGCTATCTTTCAAGCAAGAAACTAAGCTTTGTTAGGAGGTATGCATTCCTCGAAGCGAGTGAGTAACCATTCCGGCAACACTTCGTTGTATTTTCTTCATGGATGATGAGAATGAAACCCAACACTCTTATTTATAACCTTTTCTCTCCAAATTCAAATTCAACTCCCTCCAAAATGGGCACCCAACTCAAATTCACATTAATCTGCAATTTGCATTTCATTTCACCTCTCTCCAAGTCGTCCATTTCAAGAAGGCAATATAGTTTATCAAATATACAAATAAAGTATAATGTGGCATCTAAAATAATAAAGTGAAATACTTTATAATAATGACTTATTTCTCCATTAAGGCGTCCACCAAGCCTTATCAATATTTCACTTTATTAAAATATTTTACCTCAATAAGAGAAGCGCCCAACACAAGCTCTAACCTGCCAAAAATAACTCCAAGAGTGCGGAAGACCAACTACTCAAACTAACCTGCCTAAAATAGCTTCTGAACTGGCCTACTGAAACCCTACTAAAAATATCACTTACTAAAAATAGTGTCCAAATGCATTTTAACCACATTTTGAGTAGCTGTCGCAACTTACTAAAAATAGTAAATCCGGAAAAGTCCTATGTTTCAGTTGCATATCACACCACTGCAAAGCTCTCTGAAAACCCAAAAGGATTACAGAACCCAAACTACAAAACTCCAACATGCAGGCCTCCAAAACTACCAAAACATCCTCCTACAAAATAGAAAACCCTAATTACTGCTCCCGACTAGCCTACGGGCCTCCGAAATAGGCTAACGGCCAACTGCATTAATTACTACTGAGAAGGGAACATTACACCTTTTGCATTTACTAATCCTAAATCATCACTATCTTTTCTAAATGATATGAATCGCCGGTTTAAACTAATCCAGTCATACGTAGGTGTTGCTTTTATGATTGTTGTTCATAAATACTATAATATTTTCAGTGTATCTATTGCACATTGATACATTGATCCCTGCTCCTTTATCCTCCATTTGGGCGATTATATTCATTAATATATATGCTTTTTATCCTAGGCAACAAGGTGTGGTCGGCTAGCATTGATGGTCGGCCTAAGCAAATAATGCTTTAAATTTATTTAACAATAACATGGGCATTGTTGGTGTACGTTTTATCATTCACCGAACACACAAAATAAAATGTCCAAAGACACTCTATCCTCTCTTGAAAAACCACCGCGTATGCTAAGATTGCGAGAAGATCATATGACGATTCCAAGGTTTCTTTTGTCAAGTCTTGATGTGTGGATAAGCTCAATGGGCGTAGTGATTTGCTGGTAATACACAAGGGGACTTACGTTAAAGAAATTTTCACAAGTTTGGGACTTAGGCGGATTTATCATTAAAGGCTCTCTTCAATCAGGACTTCAATGTGGATCTCAAAAAAAAATAGCAAAAAGATAAGGGTTTAGGGGATCTATTCTAGGCCTAAGAATTTAAGAGACAGTAAAGATCCGGTGAAAGGAATAAACCACACTTTGTTTCGCCTCCTATTGGACAACTTACGCAAAGTGGGTGCAATCTTCAAGGGGGTGTGATTATAATTTTCAAATCTCGAATGAGACCAAAGTTAGGCGTCCACAATTACAAGCTCAGGCTAACTTTACGCATCGAATGCAAATCATCCATTCGAAGAAAGTATGAGCAATATTTCACCATTGAATCTGTACGATCAATCTCTCATTCACTTAACCAACTTTCAAAGCAAATTCTACTTAATCTAATTCTAACTTTAATCTATGGTGGAAGAAGATATGCAACCTCGCTTACTACTTGACAATAAAAGTTATTCAAAGCAAATCATGCATAAGAGCTTTTATTATCGGAAATAGTCTCAATGCAACAATTTCATACACTGTCTCCACACAAATGAAAGTGAGAGATCACCAGTTTAAATAGAGTTCCAAAAATCAAATGAAGGGTCGAGATTAAAACAATATCGAGGGCAAAGATTATTACAACTCAACCCTAATTAGGGTTGCCCAAAATAACATAAGTTATCAATCAATAAACAATCAGTAACAGGCAGTGAAGTGGCAGTTGGAGCTATCATCAAGGAGAGGCGTCCCTATCTGCTTGGTCAGCATTGCGCTCAATGAATCTGGACACGACCACAACAACCTCCTCCATCGTGACGGGCGGCAGCATGCTAATCCGGAATTCCAATCCATCCAAGTCCTCAACACATTTGGCGAATGTGCTTGCCCAATCCGCCTCCTGCTTCACAAAATCATTCCAGATGGCCAAGAGACTCGCCACTTTCGCAAAGTCCTGTCTCAAAAGTGGTCCAGTAGCCGAGAAGAAAACCTCCTGAACCTTACGTTTCAACCTTTCCAGCTACATGTCGTTTTCTCGGACAATCTCACGGTCAAACACCTCTGCAGCTGTCACATAAATTTTTTCCCGAATTTCTTTGACCTGCTCTTCAATTCTAAGCCCATCCACTTTCACCCTCTCCAGAACCTCTTTCCATATAGTCACTGCCCAAAACCAATGGTGAAAATCATACGCTACTCCTGCAGCAATCACCTTTCTTTCAACCAACTCTTCTCTTGGGATGCCCTTCAGGACCCTAAGGCATGGAATTAGCCTTTCCTGAATATCTGGAAGGTTGTCCCAGATTTCCGCCATATCAACAAGTCTGGAAAGAAAAAAAGAAGTTTGCCCATAGGCAAGTGCCAATTTTTTCGTGAACGAGGCTGCTTCAGTGCCTTTGTTTATCATCCATTCCTGAGCCTCCTTGGCTGTGACCATCCCGTGCTCCACATCCTTGGCTATTTCTTGTGAGGGATTAAAGAGAGGAGGAGCTACTGCATCACCTTGATTGAGTGGCTAGGTCAGATGTTGTATGTACTCCTTCAGGCGTTCAACTTCCCTTTTATACTCCTTTTTTGCCACTTCTTTTTCCAGTCTCGCCTTGACAGTTGAGACGAAATTATCTAGTTCCTCCACTTCCTGACCTTTTGTGGTTGGGCCAAAATCTATGGTGGTTATGGCGTACTCTTGAGGAGTGATCTCATCCTGTGGCTTGTCCACTGTCGGTATTGCGATGTGTATGGAACGATTGTCTGCCTCGTCCCGCTGAATGGTAGAAAACTTCTTGGCCGGCTTCTTAATTGCAACCTGTTCCAACCTTGCCAAGAAGTCCATAGTATCATCCTCCTCTTGGGCTTCTTCTGGCGCCTGAATCTTCATCCTTTCTATCAGCCAATCCGGGATGGTAGGTTGCTCAATGCCATCTTCCTCTTGAACGTTCTCTTCATTGGGAACATCCAAGACTCCTCTGAGGGCGGAAATCATTCCCTCTTCGAAGTCATCATCTTGGACTTCCATCTCATTATCTGAACCTAATATTTATGTGCCCGTATGAGATGATGGCTCCTCATCATCCAGCTGAATAGGCTCATTGTTCTCTTCTTGGACTGCGAAAGCTTCAGTCATTTCAACCAAGGACTCCTCTGCGGTGGCCACCAGTTTGTCAATATTCCGAGACGCCGCGGAGCGAGATGATTCTCCCCTCTGTCTTTTCTGAACAGGCTCTATACTTGGAGCAACTTTCTTCCTCTTCTCTCCGATCTCAACCAAATCTTGATGGGATGCACCAACATTGGAGGAATACGATTTCGTCTCGCTCAGTAAATCATACGTGAGCGTTATTCTTTTTTGTCTCATCTCCTAGACATGATGGTCAACCCACCACTGAGAGTACTTGGTCACTGGTCTCATCAAGGTTGCCAAGTCTAAGTGCTCAGGCTCTGACCACCTTACGGGAGGAAGAGGTCGGCTTTCCTCGAAGCGTGGTTGAACGTAGTTTCCATCGTCCTGCAACTGATCAGGCACCCGGCAAAGTTCAATTGCCCTCGTGAAGTCAATTGGCATTCTGGACCATAATCTTCTTCTAACCTCATATTCATCGGCGGCATTCGCCCAAAAGTCTTCCAACTCCACTTTGTGCTTGTACCTTCTCCCATCCATTGTCTGGATATGATGATGTGGGTCAAAATTGGCCCTGGACTTGTAGGCCGTGAATGGGTACCACTAGATCTCCAGCTTGGCACTTTCAGCTACTTGCGCTGATGGACAGGATTCTAACATATTCCTGATGAAAAATGGGAATGTAACAGCTGCCTTTTTAGTTGGCCTTTGGATGTTTTGATATTCTTCCAATTGCCTCAGGACTTCAATCAGGATCATCCGATTTGTCGTATAGATGGGCAACTTATAGGGATTTCCAGTAAATCCCTGGATCCTGACATACGTAAATTTAGGAAACTAGATGAACCAGGATCCGTATTTGCTGATCAAACTCTTCGCCTCATGACTCAGCCTTTGATGCACTCCTCCCTGAAGTGTTCTGGTAATATGCATTAAGAAGGCATCATGCACCCTTCTGAAATGGGACTTCTCCTTCAGCTGTAGTTGTGGGTAGCAATCATAAGGTCTGAGTTCATTTTCTCTGTTGCCAACCTTGCCCTTGCAAACTAGTCCTGGATATTTATATGATTTGGCCAATAAGTAGACAATATACGAGCTCATGTGAAAAGACTTAGTCTCTTCCAAATTGACCAATTGCTCGTGAAGATTGTCACTTGTCATTCAAGAACAATTGAACATTTTTACGCCAAAAGTGATTTCATCTATGAAGTAGTACATCCAATTTTCAAAAAATGCTCCTTGAGGGTTGCCAGCTATTCTATTCAGCATCAATATGATGTCCCCATAATCTTCTTTAAAGTTTGTCCGGCGTGGTCTCTTAGGCATCTTCTTTATTGACGTTTTAGGCTTCTCCAGCCATGCCTTGTTAACATTTGTAGCGCATAAGTCTGACTGGCTGTCATACAAACGCTTAGCTTCCTCCTTGGTCTTGTAAACAGTACGAGAATGTGTTGGGATGCCAAAGGTTTCTTGAATTGCTACCTCGCCCAAGTGTGCCAAAATTCTACCGTCAGGTGCAATGATTTGTCTTGTCTGAGCATTGTAGTGGATGGCACATTCTACCATCAATTCTGCACAATCCATCGCAGGTGGGAATCCGGCCGGCTGAAATATTCCATTTCTCACCATTCTTCTGGCAATTGGTGTTGGAAGTCCGTTCTATCCATATACTCTTTTCTTGAACTTGTCGAAGTCGACATGTCCCAGGTCGGTGTCTGCAACATTTTTCCACTTTGAATTAATTTTAGACTCTCGCTGGACACCTTTGTTGGCGAACTTCATTGCTGCCTTCTTTGATGATTCGCCTACCGTGGTCATCAACCTGCAATCATAATACTAACATTAATACAAAGACTTTTTCTAAAATATAATTCGCGCCTTGTGTTCGAATATTTTACTTTCAGCCTATTAAATAATTAAACTTCTGCGAAAAAGCAAGTTGAAAGTAAATGGATCAAGTTGAAATTTTAGCCAGAACTTAACCAACATGAAAGAGACAGAAGAAGAATGGCGAACTTATTCAATTGAACTTCAAACCTCAGTAAAAGACTTCTGGCTACAAATCAGATTTAAACTCTGAGGATTTAATCAAAAAGCAAGTGATGAAGTGCGCCCCTCTTGCACAAAAAAAATTGACTCTCAGCAAATAAATCCTTTCCTTCCTCGAGAAAAATTCTTCTTCAACATAAAATTACTTCTTCCTCTGGGAAATTCGATCTTGCCTGCTGAAAAATTGATTGCTTTAGAATTTCGAGAGAGATTAACTTTCTTCAGCTGTGTTTGTGGAAAATGAGTTGCTGAAACTCATTATAATGTTGAAGATCTTGATCTGTTTTAGCAACTGCCTTCTTCTCTCTCGATCTCAATTTGTTTTCTTTTGTTTAAACAGGCAAGTTTCCTTTATTTTTCGAAAAGAATCCATGTCGAGCTTATCCAGGCAAATCTCTCTGATTTTCAAAAATTCGATTTTTGCTTAAATGTTTATCTTTAATTCTTGAATTTTTTGAAAATAAACATTAAATGTCTAATTAAATTCGATTTTCCAAGTTTAAATTCATGGCGAATTTAATTTTGCCCATTGGATTTTATCTTTTTCTGGCACGATTTATTTTCTTTTTTTTTTTTAGCAGGACGTTCCTTATAACTCCCACCGGTAAACTTTTTACCATGACTTAATAAAACCGCAACCACCGCAGCACACGGAATGGAGAGTCGAACCCATGGTGGGCGCCCTGCTACAGGGAACACCTTAACCAACTGAGCTAGGACCGGCGCCCCCTGGCACGATTTATTTTCCTCCGATATACGTCTAGCGAATTTAATTTTGTCCAAGGCGTTTTGAATTTTTGAGTATCGGAAATAAATTATTAAAATATTAAAATATTTTAATTTATTTCCAACCCGTTCGTTTTGGACCCATGGATATTTCAATTTTCTCTCCATTTTCTTTGGCTAAAAGTTTATTTTCCAATTTTATTCCAATTTTCGTCTAGCCAAGTCAAAATTCTAGCCATTCCGTCAATAAATGTCATGCCAGATCTTCATTTTGAATTGCGTCAGGCCAATTTTCTTATGCCAAAATCAATTTTTCTCTTGCTCGGATGAATTTCTCTGGGCAAAGTCTTTGTCTGTATGTCTTCATTAGGCGAATTTCTATGATACTTAACAAAATTTTAACCCTCTTAGCCAAGGGCGGACTTTCCTACCTCTTTGTCTAGTGCATTTTTCTCTGTATACCTAGCCAACTTTATCAAATTTTGTCTAGACATCCATACTTAGGCGAATTTTAGTCCTTCCTCTCTTTCATGCTAGGCGAACTTTATTTTTCCTTTGCCATGGCCTAGGCGGACTTTCCAAGGGTCATTGCCATCTTTCCTCAAGGTATTGGCGGATTTTCTCAAGTCCTTGCCTTTCACATTTTAGCCTAAATTCGCACTTCTCCTCTTGAAAATGTTAAAATACTTAGCCAAAATTCAATTTTCCTTCCCTTTTGGCCTCTATACTTAGGCAATTTTCGGATTTTTCCCTTTTAGGCACCAAACACTTAGCAAAAAATTAAATTTTTTTTTCCTCTTCTATGCCATGGCGGACTTTCCAAGTGCTTTGCCATTATCCTCTAGGCTTGGGCGGACTTTCCACACTCCTTGCCAAAGCTAGGCGGAGTTTAGGCATGTCTTGCCAAGTGCTAGGCGGACTTCACACTCCCTTGGACGTCCCTCTTTTCTAGGGCGGACTTCAAAGAAGTCTTGCCATCCTTCTTGCTAGCGGACTTTGGACATGCCTTTCCATTCTTCTTTGGGCATGGCGGACTTTGGAAGGTGCCTTCCATTTCTCTCTACGTCCCACTTTTTAAGGGCTGAACATGCTCTTTTCCTTTTGACCAAGACAAGGCGGACTTGCAAGGGTCTTTGCCATTTTCCTTAATGGCTTGGGCGGACTTTCCGAGGTCTTCACCAAAGCTAGGTGAGGTCTGGAATTTCTTTGTCAAGTCCCACCTTTTAAGGGCCGACCTCTTCAAATCTTTGCCATTCTTTCCTTCATTGCTGGGCAGACTTCAAAGAGGACTGAACATGTTGCTCTATGGTGAATTTTCCAGACTTAGACAGAATTTTGCCATGGATTTTATACTCTTTGGTCAATTTTTTGGTGATTTTCCTCTCAGATCTGACTAATTTTCAAAGATTTTTCCAGACTTTGATGCTTTTCAATTTGATTTTCTCAGATTTTTGACATGCTTTTCCTGATTTTGCACTTGATTTTTCGATTTTCTCTTTGATTTTTCAATGATTTTTCAATTTTTTGGTTGATTTTTGGATCTAAAGATGGAAAGTTGACTCGTTGACCAGGGTTGACTTTCTAAAAATAGAAAAAGCAAAATCCCTAAAAAATAGGGAACCCTGTTTGGTCCAAAAATGCCAAAAATGAAAAAACGAAAAAGCAAAAAAGCAGATTCCCTAAAAAATAGAAAGTGTCAGATTTGGCCGAAAGCACAGACAATCTTCGTTTCCTGGGCCTTCTGAGCACTTTCATGACGTTTATGCACTGATTCAAGCATGGATTATTGACTTGGCTCGGATGACTCTCAGAAGACTGACTTGAAACTCTGAACAAGGTGACCCCATTAGACCGTTGCAAGGAGAAAAAACCCTAAAAACTAGCAAACTACTAGGGGTCCCCATTTGCGATGGGGCGATGTGTGAAAAGGTCACAACAGGCGCCACAAGAGGAAGTCGGCCCTATGAAAAATAATATTTTGATTCAAAAATTCTAATAGAGTCGGCCTCCTGTACTGTAAATCTGCTCGTTGCATTGCCATTTATTGGTGAGGACATGACAGGGCACATGGGACAAAGGCAAGAAACAGTTGCAGGCAGGTGAAAGAAAAACAGGAAGATTGCAACATGGGAAAAAGAGGAGGAGGTAGTTAGAGTTTGGGGCCGCAAGACAGAAAGAGATTGCTGGAGGTTGGCGTAGGAGAAAGGAAGAACAGATTTTCAGCGTGGGAGTTAGTGTAATGTCCCTCTCCGCTTAATATCATTTAAGAGGGAACTTTCTAATCATTTTGGTTCTCAGAGATTAGAAAATAAATTAAAATTTAAGGGAATAATTCGAATAATTAAATTGAAGCCTTAAAAGCTAAAGTCAGGTGCATGATATTTAATTATTCATTGAAGTTTATTAAAGAGGGCCACTTTAAGTGATGATTCCTTTTTTCTCTAGGCGATCCTCCATAGTGATAAATAAATCAATAAAATTAAGCCTAAGTCTCTATATATCTATCAAGTGGGATTATGTGATATGGATGACTTCTGATTTTTCTAAATGGACTTGAGCTCTCTCAGGGAAAACAACTAATTTTGTGAAGAAAGGTTCGGCAACTCAGGATTCATAATAAGGTTCGATTTGGATGAGAGAACATTATTCAGAAAATATTTTGTTTCTTATTCTCTCATCAAGCTATGAAAGTGATGCATTTCAAGACGAAATCCCTGAGCAGTTTGGGACAAAAACCCCAGGCTTTGGTATAAATCTCTGCAACAATTGTGGCTGCTGTATAAGATCAACGCATAAGGTACTTGAGAAGGCGTTTCAAGGAAACGTGGCAATCTGGGAAGGACGTGTTAACTGAAGTTGAATCGCTGCCTAGTTGAGGTTAAACACGTGACAATCTTTCATGGTTTAGCACCTGTAGATGATGATATGGCTTATGAAGGCAACTACCTGTGTGTGCTGTTCTGATTTTCAAGTGATGCAGATTTCTGTTTTCAAATAGATTCACATAATCTCCAGGTTTCTGTTTTGTCTATCATCTTTGTAAAAATTCTGCAATTTGGAATAAAGGTTTCTGGGCGCACTATTGATAAACTGAATTACATAGGAAGAATCTAAAAAGTTCTGAAATGAAAACTATTTCTGTTCAAAGCAACACATGCCTGCAAAATCTGCTGATCAAATATATCTATCAAATAAAAATAATAATTGCATAAATTCTTCACATATCTAGGAAAGTATATTTCAGGGGTATCAGAGCCAAGAATCCTACCAGCCTGTTGGGGATTCATAATTGCATGTCAATTTGGAGGATGCCCAGAAGGTTGCATGTTGCCTTTTTGATCAATTGAGAAATTGGGTTATTGCATGTCACATAGATATCTCACTAGAAGTAGGTCAGGACAACAGGTGGAGGGTCTGAAATTAACCCAACTGATTCTGATATGAGGGATAGAGGAGGTGAAAACCCATAGGGGAATTTGAATAATCAGCTTGACAATTTCTTGACCAACTTTGCCCAGCAGCAGCAGCAAATGCTACAACAATTTCAGGATCGTATGATTACAGCTATGGGACAAATGAGAGTGGATCGTGCTAGATCGAGTAGATCAAACAGTGGCCATAGTAGAAGTGATGTTGGTCATGGAAATCGTGATAGAACAGCCACTAATGCTGTTAGGACAGCAAGCACAAGGTCTGAACGGCCTTTACATCCTACATTTTTGACAAGACAACCTGAAGTGGAGGCCATTCTAGAGTTGGAGGAAGAAACAAACATCACTGTTGATGTGATGGTGGCCTACGATGAATACAAAGCTCTTCCACCTAATGTGAGGACATTAACCAATTTGAACCAGTTTATGAATTAGCGGAAAGACAAGGCCAAAGCCAAACTGGACAGGCAAGAAAGGGGCCCCAGAAGGCAAACCGGTCAAGGTAATCAACCCAAAGAATACAAGAAAGCATTAAATAAGATTCCTTTACCGACCTTTGGTGGAAGCGGAAAAATAAGTGCTAGATCATGTGTGCATAAACTTGACACATTCTTGTCCTTGAAACCTATGGAGGAAGAAAAGGCTATACAATTTGCTACGATGCATCTAGAGGGTGTAGCATATGACTGGTGGCACCATGCGTTGGTTTCACAGGACCATGCCATGGTATGTTCATATGAGGAGTTTGTCAATAAACTGATTGCACGCTTTGATCGGAAGGATAATGAGGTTTACTACAGGGATTTGGCTTAGCTGAAGCAGACTGGACATGTTGAGACTTACATCAATGAGTTCTAGAAGATAGCAATCATCGTTCCTGATATGCTTGAGAGGCATGTTATTATGCTGTTTGTTGAGGGTCTAAGTGACAGATTGAGGGGTTTAGTGAAGGCTCATAAGCCTAGTACATTCCATGACACCATTGCCCTGGCCCTTGATTTGCAGACTACACCTTCCTTCCAACCTCAAGGGAAGGCCTTCAGTGGTTTCAGCCAAAACAAAAGAGTTTCAATAAGAAAAAGAACACCCCACCGAAATCTGATCAAGAATCTAGAAATGAGCTACGTAGGAAACAGTTATTTTTCTACTGCAAGGAGCCATGGAATCGTGACCACCGTTGCCTTGGGAAAGGCAAGGTTCATTTGATTGAGGTCATATTAGATGATGAGGAGCAGGATGGTCATGAGACTAGTACTAGAGATGACAGTGGACAGGAGGAACCGCCTCCACAGTTAGAGTTGGATGATTCTGGAGCCAAGGAGACTCCCCAGAGCAACATAGCCTCACTATCCGAAGTCCCTAGACTTCATCCTTTCCATTTGAAGGGTGTCGTTAAGGGACAATGCATGGTTTGCTTGGTGGATAGTGGAGCCACACACAATTTCATCGATGAGGGTCTAGTGGTGAAGCGTGGGCTACAGATTGAGAAGTTTTCGAGATTCAATGTGATTGTAGCAGATGGGTTTCAGTTGAATTGCACTAGGATGGTTCCCCGGCTTAGCATCCAAATTGGAGATTACAGCTTGACTGATAACTTCTATGTGTTGAGTCTTGGTAATATTGATGCAGTGTTGGGTTTGCAGTGGTTGCAGTCACTTGGGAGATACATTCAAGACTTCAGCAAAATGGAGTTGGAGTTTATGGTTGATGATTAGAAGATTGTGCTAAAGGCCATGTCTGATAGTGGTCCTCAAGTAGTGTCAACCAGGAGGATGGAGGCTTTACTTAGACATGGAGAGGTGGATTGGGCAATACAGTGCTTTGTTTCTACCAAGCCTACCTTTGATATCAAACCACACTACCATGTTGACATCCAGACAGTGTTGGATAAGCATGGGGTAGTATTTGGAAAAATTCCTCCAAGTCAGCCACCTGATCGTGGGTTCGAGCATGTCATTGAGCTTGAGGAAGGGGCTAAACCAGTTATAACTACGCCCTATCGACACCCACATCATTTTAAGGAGATTGAGAAGACAATCAAGGAGCTACTGAGCATGGGACACATCCGGCCCAGTTCTAGTCCTTTTGCCTCATTAGTTGTTCTGGTTAAAAAGAAGGATGGGACTATGTGCATGTGAATAGACTACAAGGCCTTGAATAAGAAAACATAAAGAACAGATATTTGATTCCCAAGATCGACGAACTACTTCATGAGCTGCACAGGGCCGTGTTTTTTCGAAGATTGATCTTTGCTCGGGCTATCATTAGATCCGAGTCTAAGAAGATGTTCACAAAACTGCTTTTTGTTGTCACTATGAGCATTTTGAATTCTTTGTCATGCCATTCGAACTCATGAATGCACCAGCCACATTCCAATAGTGCATGAATCATACTTTCATGAGCAGTTGCGAAAATTTGTGTTAGTCTTCTTCGACGACATTCTGATATACAGCAAGACTTGGGATGATCACCTGCATCATTTGGATGTCATGTTGAGTATCATGGAGGCCCAATCGCTTTATGAGAAAGCTTTCAAGTGTGAGTTCGGAATGACTAAGATACTCTATCTCGGATATGTGATTGGAGCTAATGGTGTGAAAGTACACCAAGAGAAAATACAAGCAATTATGGACTGACCGCCGCCGAAGAATATATCAGAGTTGAGAGGCTTCTTGGGTTTGTGCTCTTACTACAGGATATTTGTGAGAGGTTTCTCTCAATTGGCGTCATTCTTGACAAACCTTACTAAGAAATGTATGTTTCTTTGGTCTGAGGAGGCACAAGTGTCATTTGACAAGCTCAAGGAGGTCATGAGCTCATGCCCAGTCTTAGCATTGTCGAATTTTACACAGCCATTTGTCTTAGAATGTGATGCTTCAGGTCAAGGAGTTGGTGCAGTTCTAATGCAGAATCGACATCTAAATGCATTCAAGAGCAGGAAGTCGAGAGACACTGAGACGTTGTACTCTACTTATGATAAGGAGATGCTAGCAATTATGCATGCGCTAGCTAAGTTCAGGCAATACTTAGTGGTGACTAAATTTTTGGTCAAGACTGATCACAATAGTCTCAAATATTTTCTTGAGCAAAAAGACTTGAATGAGCGGCAGCAAAAGTGGGTGAGCAAGATTCAGGCATATGACTTCGATGTGGAGTACATTAAGGGGAAGAAGATCATTGTCGCTAATGCTCTTTCCAGGAAACTAGCACTTTGCTCTCTCACTAAGATTTCAGCTGATTGGAAATCTCAATTTGCGGCCGAATACACCAAAAACACTTTTGCCTGTGATTTGATCGATGGTCGGGTACAGGATGACAGATATTCAGTAGTCAACAACATCATTTATTATAAGAATAGAATTTATCTTGTACCAGGATCAAAGTTGAAGGCTAGGATCTTGAGGGCTATGCATGATACCCCTCTAGCAAGACACCCAAGGTTCTTCAAAACTTGCTATTAGACTCGTGAGAGGTTCACCTGGAAGGGTTTGAAAGATGATGTGTTGCAGTATGTTAGAGAATGCCTAGCTTGTCAGTAGAACAAGGCAGAACACACATTTCCAACAAGTCTTCTACAGCCATTGTTGATACCTAAGCAAAAGTGGGAAGGAATATCCATGGATTTTATCACAGGACTGCCACGCGTCTAGGGGAGAGATTGCATATTTGTAGTTGTGGATAGATTGACAAAATATGCCCATTTCTTTGCTATATCCACCGATTACACCGCAGTTCAAGTGGCAAAATTATTTTTCAAAGAGGTGTTCAAGTTGCATGGACTCCCCAAAACAATAGTCAGTGATCGGAATAGCAGGTTCTTAAGTATGTTTTGGCAGGAGTTGTTCCAATTGGTAGGTGCAGAGTTGACACCAAGCACGAGCTATCATCCTCAAACCGACGGTTAGACAAAGATAGTTAAAGGTGGATTGAGGGATATCTGCGTTATTATGTGTCAGGGCAACAGCGTGCTTGGATCAAATGGTTGCATTTAGGTGAGTATTGCTACAATACCACCTACCACATGTTGATTGGCATGTCTCCCTTCAGGGCCTTATACGGGTATGATGCCTTATCATTTATAGATTTGGCCTTTGATGATAGCAGGGTCCCATGGGCCAAGGAGACAATACAAAACTATCAAGATATTCTCAAGGCACTGAAGGACAATCTGGAACATGCGCAGAACCAGCAAAAAATGTATGCGGATAGGCACAGAATTGAGAGATCATTTGAGGTTGGGGACTTAGTTTTTTTGCGTTTGCAGCCATACAGGCAATCCTCATTGAAGAAAAGTGGTGCGGAAAAACTTAAGCCATGCTTTTATGGACTTTATAGGGTAGTGAGGAGAATTGGCGAAGCTGCATATAAATTGGAAATTCTTGAAGGCAGTAAGATTCACAACTTCTTCCATGTTTCTTGCCTCAAGAGGGCACTGGGTCAGCAGGTTGTGGCATCTCCTAAGCTTCCCCCACTTGATGAGCAAGGAAACTTGGTGTTAATCCCTGAAGCTATTGCAGATTGGAGAGAAAGGAAGCTGAGCAATAAGGTGGTTCGAGAATATCTGATCAAATGGAAAGATTTACCAATTGAGGATGCAACATGGGAGGGGGGAGAGATTCTGCAGCACCCCAATTTGAGATTGCTAGAGGACCAGCAATCCCGGGAAGGGAGGATTGTAATGTCCCTCTCCGCTTAATATCATTTAAGAAGGAATTTTCTAATCTTTTTGGTTGCCAGAGATTAGAAAATAAATTAAAATTTAAGGGAATAATTCAAAAAATTAAATTGGAGCCTTAAAAGCAAAAGTCAGGTGTATGATATTTAATTATTCATTGAAGTTTATTAAAGAGGGCCACTTTTAAGTGACGAATCCTTCTTTCTCTAGGCGATCCTCCATGGTGATAACTAAATCAATAAAATTAAGCCTAAGTCTCTATATCTCTATCAAGTGTGATCATGTGATATGGATGACTTCGGATTTTTCTAAATGGACTCAAGCTCTCTCAGGGAAAACAACTGCTTTTGTGAAGAAA
Source organism: Sequoia sempervirens (assembly GCA_007258455.2). Lineage (NCBI taxonomy): Eukaryota > Viridiplantae > Streptophyta > Pinopsida > Cupressales > Cupressaceae > Sequoia > Sequoia sempervirens. The sequence continues at coordinate 382,544,353 of VDFB02058242.1, forward strand.
GGTTCAGCAACTCAGGATTCATAATAAGGTTTGATTTGGATGGGAGAACATTATTCAGAAAATCTTTTGTTTCTTATTCTCTCATGGAGCTGTGAAAGTGATGCATTTCAGGACAAAATCCCTGAGTAGTTTGGGACGAAAACCCCAGGCTTTGGTATAAATCTCTGCAACGATTGTGGCTGCTGTATAAGATCAACGCATAAGGTTCTTGAGAAGGCATTTTAAGGAAACATGGCAATCTGGGAAGGACATGTTAACTGAAGTTGAATTGCTGCCTGGTTGAGGTTAATCACGTGACAATCTTTCATGGTTTAGCACCTGTAGATGATGGTATGGCTTATGGAGGCGACTACCTGTGTGTGCTGTTCTGATTTTCAAATGATGCAGATTTCTGTTTTCAAATCGATTCACATAATCTCCAGGTTTCTGTTTTGTCTATCATCTTTGTAAAAATTCTGCAATTTGGAATAAGGTTTCTGGGCGTACTATTGATAAACTGAATTACATAGGAAGTCTAAAAAGTTCTGAAAGTACATGTATTTGCATACAAAAACTGTTTCTGTTCAAAGGAATGCTTGCATACAAAATCTGCTGATCAAATATATCTATCAAATAAAATAAAAAATTGCATAAATTCTTCACATATCTGGGAAAGAATATTTCAGTTAGGCAGTGGAGAGTTTTGCCGCAGGAAATAGAGAGCTTGTTTTGGTTCCTGTTTTTATTGCTTTGAATTGCTGCCAGTTAGAACACAGCCAGCATTATTATTTGTCTTTTTGTTGCCAGTCAACAATTTAGAAATGGTATATAATTTGTTTGATAAAAATCAATCTTTTTATTGTGGTGTCTATTGTGAAGGCTTAGAATTCCCAACTATATTGCGTGAGGCAGAGTTTCAACTCTATTCTTGGTTCTGAATTGATATACCTGTATGTGCCTAGTTTGAAGATTGAAATAAAGCAATTTGAAGATAGTTTCAGTGCTGGTTTTAACCATAGCCATCACTTGTGCAAGATAAAGCAAAGGATGAGGTTTGTTCTGGTTGTGCACTAGCAAAGCAACACAGATAAATATCCAATTGGGAAATCATGGTGAGCTTCAAACTGCTGTAGTTAGTTCATTCAGATATATCATATATGGGGTGCCACGCAAACACCAAGTATTGGCAGGTGTTTTTACTTTTAACATTTATAGATGATTATTCCAGGAAGATATGGATCTATTTTTTAAGAAAGAAGAGCGAAGCATCTGATTGTTTTGTTAGATTCAAAGCTTTAATTGAAAAGGAAAGTGATTATTCAATTATAATTTTGAGTATTGATAGAGGGTGTGAGTTCACTTTAGATGAATTTAGTGAATATTGTGCTAACGATGGAATCAAAAGGTAACTTACAACATATACATTGCAGCAAAATGGAATTGCTAAGTGGAGAAACCAGACCATTGCTGAAATGGCAAGGTCCATGTTCCAAGCAAAGCATATGGAAAATGAGTTTGGGGCAGAAGTAGTAAAAACTTTGTATATTCTTAATCGCACTCCTACATTAGCTGTAAATATTAAATAATTATATACCAGAGGAAGCTTGATCTGGCAGACGACACAATGTGAGACACTTGAGAGCTAGTTAACCTTCCAAAAGATAAAGTTAAAACAGATATATAAAAGTAAACTTACAAATACAACAGTGATGGCAAAATTGGAAGGCATAAGGCAAGACTTGTAGCCAAAGGCTATGCACAGGTCTATGGGATAGACTCTTAAGAAACATATGAACTAGGTGCTCATTCAGATACAACAAACAAGAGTGTTAGCAGTAGCAGCCTAGAACAAATGGGTAGTTCAACAAATGGATGTGATGTCAGCATTCTTGAACGGCTTCAGTGATGAAGAGGTGCGCAGCGGACAACTGGGTTTAAAGTGTTGATGATAAATGCAGCTTCGTGCAATTCCTTCCAGCCTATCTATTTTTTGATTGAGAAAATTAAATGATAGCTTCCAGCTATTTAATTTATATGTTGTCATGTGAAGAGGCGCTTCACTTATTTGTTTATCTTGTCTTGGCCGACCTCCCTTGATATTTGAATTATTTAATTTGTAATTTATTCTCCTTGTGGCCGACCTTGTTCTTGAAGAGGTGCGACCTCTCCCAAGCAATGTATAAATACAAGTTCATCTCTTCTCATTTATATATCAAGCAAGTTCGATCATCCTTCCTTCAAGTGCGAATTTCCTTCAAAAGCAGGTCGAAGATTTTCCAAGAGCAGATTTTGATATATATGGAGAGCAGATTGTAATCTGTATTCTGCATCTAGAGTTGGTGCTCTTACTTGGCCTTGAATTCGGCCTTACTGTACAAGACAGTGTTGATTCTTGAATAATATATAAGTGATATATTGTTGCTGGGTTTTTCTCCCTCAAGAGGAGGGTTTTTCCAGGGTATCTGCTGTGTACTGTGTCTGATTTTGGATTAATTTTTCTGTGCACTTAATCTGATCACTAAATTTAACATGGTATCAGAGCGGGTTCCAAAATAAATAAAAAATCTGGTCAAATTTGTTAAGCAGTCAAACCTTTTCAGACCTAAGGTCAGATTCATGAAAGTGAAAGTTGGCAAAATAAGTATTGATCATAAGTCGAATTTGGAATAGAGTGGCTGGTGCGGCAAACTCTTACAGTTGGGAATCTTGTATACTTCAGGCTAGGCGTTGGAGAACAGTTATGTGCGTTGAATGATTTCATCGAACTCGTGAATACTGAAGATCCGCTATTGGAAGCATGGAGGATTTAATCTTATGATTTCTGGGCAGTGTATTCACATTGACATTTCCGCAAATATCTATTGGCACGGGAGAAGCGCTGGCATGAATCGACATTGCCTGTGTTGAAGATGTATTGGGTGATGATGCGGCAGAGACACTCTTAAAAATATATATATATTCCGCTAATATTTATTTCATATTGGCATTGTCTTTGGCGTTTCTTGTGTGTCCATTCTATCACTAGAGGAAATATCTATTTGGAGCCGTGTTTGGGTCGCTAGAGTTATTTATATTCGTATATGTTCCTCTTCTTCTTTTCTAGTTTTTTCCATATGAGCACTTGGGTTCGAGTGATATCCATTGGTGCTTAAGGTGCATATATTTAGTTCTAGAGGAAAATCGGACATTTCTTATTTGGTCGTTGTGTGGCTTAATTCCCTTTTCATTGGCTATTGCGGAAGATATAAAGTGACAAGAATTAGCGCTAGAAATTAGCTTGGATAGGATATGTATTATACTTTCACTGATCGGGCTTGAGTGGCCTTGAACCTGACGAAGGAAGATTGTGGACTGATCTGAGCGCAAGAGAACGCCAGATCCAGTGCAAACTCCTCATTTTGAATGCAACACGTGATCTTAGAAGCCTTTCACATAAAAAGGGGGCCTGAAGCGCATCATCATAATCACCAATCATTTCATGAGTCAGTTCAACTTACAGGAGTGTCTACAGGATGTAATTCTATCTAGATGAGAATGTTTTCCTGCAGCCTGGGCGTGTCTTCATCACTCTTTTATCATTGCATCTGTACACGGTGACTCTCAGGTCCTTGATGAGTAAGAAGGAATAATTTTCATTTAGCATATGGTGAAGCTCAATCAAATCTTGAAGCTTAGCACCAAACACTCTTTCCGTCTTAATGCATTGTATGAAGTTCAAGAAGCTCATTCACATTGAAGTTGTAGTTGATTAAAAGTTCCATCTTCTTCGGATGGGTTATTATGAGGAATAATTCTATCAGCTGCGATTGGTATTTACTTGTGGTACCTTCTAAACCAGTGGGAGAGATATTGTGCCTCCTTCAATTACTTCTAGAGAGCAAGATCTTGTGAAAGGCAAGTGCAAACCTAAAAAGTGTTTAAGTGTAGCACTTAAAAGGAGAGTTTGATTTCATCGAGATAAGTATTCTTCTATTTATACTTTTGAAATCTAGGGTAAAATTTCAGTTTGCTAAGTTGTGCAAATCTGACTTTGGTTATTTGAATCATGTGTGTTTAGTCAAAATTGCAGTTTCTCTTGAATAAGTGATCTTTGTGACAAGATCCTGTGGAGATACCTCTATTCCTTGCAGTTGTGAAGATCTCTGAGTGTGACTCTGAGATGAAAAGAGAACTGCATTTTTTCGTTGTGATTGGATGATCACTTCGATAAAATTCTCTTTGTGCGTGGACTAAGATGGTGCCTTGAGAGGCCTGTTTCTATGTTAAATATGCTAACTGCATAATGCATTCAAGAAATTTGTAGTGCAGATTGTTTTTTGTTGTGCTGAGTTTAGCACTCTCGAGAGGAGTAAAAGACGGAAGAAAGAGTTATATTAGAATTCAATAAAGATAAGTTTCCTTATCCCTTCATTTTGAACTGTTAATAATTTGCTACATATTTCTCTTATAGGTTGATTTCTTTATTCATGCTTTTAATATTGTTCATAAATTCTTATGCGCTCATGCTATAACTTGGGATTGTAAATCTTGTATGATTCTAGCCTTGATATTTCTTTGGATAGTCATAAACTGTTAGTAATCTCTCTCTATAATGCTTCCAGGATGGTTCGCGAAGCAAGAAGGTGATGAGAGATTGTTTAGTGATGAAAAGCTTGAGGCATCTTGTGAGGAAGTCACGGCGACCAAAGAAATGATCAAGCGTGAAGTCACAACTTGCAGTCATGAGATTGAGTTGGTGGCTAGAGGGAGTTCACTTCCAGAAGTCTTCTTTGCAATCTCTGAAGCAAGGGATCAAGAGGGAGTTCTATGACTCACTGAGCAGAAGTGAAGATTGCAATGTTGCAAGGCCAAGTGATAAATTCTTGAAAGTCCTCTTCAGCTGCTGAGATCAAAATTGCACAAGACAATCTTCTGGATTTGATATTCGTAGCTCCGCAAACCTATTCAGAATAGAGTAATTTGCTATGAGGTCGAGGAGGTCTACTCTGAACTCTCTACTATACCAGAGGTGTGCACTGAGGCAAGTGTTGCAGGCAATCTTGGTCGAAGAGGTTAGAAGGTTGATGCAAGTGCTTAAAGATGCAGATGGGAGCATTGAGAAGTACAAGGCAAGATTCGTGGCTTGTGGTTTTTCACAGAAAGAGGGAGTTGATTATGAAGAAACATTTGCTCTTGTTGCTCGCTATACTTCTGTCAGAACCATCATTGCCATTGCTACATCTAGAGGATGGAAGATTCATCAAATGGATGTGAAGACAACTTTTCTCAATGGTGTGATCGAGGAAGAAGTTTATATCGAGGAACCTGATGGATTTGAGGTTCATGGGAAGGAGTCTCATGTTTGCACGCTGAAGAAGGTCTTGTATGGTCTTAAGCAGGCTCCTCGTGCATGGTACGAAAGGATTGATCAGTATCTGTCAAGTTTGGGCTTCTTGAAGAATGATGTTGACTCTAATCTCTACTTCAAGGTAATCAATGGTGAAGCATTAATTTTAGTCTTATATGTTGATGATTTGATTCTTACTGGAGAAGATCACCTAATTCTCGAGTGTAAGAAGGAGTTGGCTTCTGAGTTTGAAATGAAGGACCTTGGGCTCATGCATTACTTCCTTGGCTTAGAAGTTTGACAGAAACCAAATGAGATGATTCTAATTTGCAAACCAATTTGCAAAGGCTGCAGCTAGTTCAGTTCTGGCAGATCCTACTATGTTCAAGCAGTTGATTGGATCGTTGATGTATCTAGTCAATACTAGACCAGATATTTGCTATGCAGTGAGTGCACTTAGTCAATTCATGTGTGAACCAAGGCAAATACATCTAGTTGCAGCAAAGCATATCCTGAGACACTTGCATGGCACAAATGGGTATGGCATGAGATATTCTTCTGGTGTGGACTTGGAGCTGCATGATTATACTGATTTTGATTGGGCAGGATGTGTTACAGATCGGAAGAGTACCTCTGGTTGTTGCTTCAGGTTGGGTTCTGCTATGATATCCTGGTGTAGCAGGAAGCAGTCATCTGTAGCATTGAGTACAACAGAGGCAGAGTATATTGCAGCTTGTATGGCAGCTCGAGAAGCAGTATGGCTTCGGAAACTCCTTGTAGGATTATTTTTGGAGCTGACTTTTATTGTTTGCCTTAATGCATTTTCTTCTGAGACGGAGGAATTTGAGGTGCAAGCCCTTGTTAATGCATTTTTCTCTAAGACGGAGGAATTTGAGGTGCAAGCCCTTGTTAATGTATTTTTTCTTTGAAACGGAGGAATTTGAGGTGTAAGCCCTTATTAATGAGTTCGAGGTGAAATTCTTTGTTTCCACCCTCTGAGAGAGTCATGGTGGATGTCATGTGTGTGACTCCATGACACATCTTGTAATTGTGAAAGTCATGTTGAGGTGACAACATCACGCGAGTGATGAACACTTGTACACACCATAGTATGGTTGTAGCCATTATGGTTGATATCATGTTGAGGTGATATCCAATATCACGATGAGGTGATATTCTGCTTTTCACATTTGGTTGTAGCCAATGTGGTAGACATCACATTGAGGTGATATGTCTTGTGCAGCTGGAAGTACTCTCCCTAGCTGAGAGGGAGTGTTGATGATAAATGCAGCTTCGTGCGATTCCTTCCAGCCTATCTATTTTTTGATTGAGAAAATTAAATAATAGCTTCCAGCTATTTAATTTATATGTTGTCATGTGAAGAGGCGCTTCACTTATTTGTTTATCTTGTCTTGGCCGACCTCCCTTGATATTTGAATTATTTAATTTGTAATTTATTCTCCTTGTGGCCGACCTTGTTCTTGAAGAGGTGCGACCTCTCCCAAGCAATGTATAAATACAGGTTCATCTCTTCTCATTTATTTATCAAGCAAGTTCAATCATCCTTCCTTCAAGTGCGAATTTCCTTCAAGAGCAGGTCGAAGATTTGCCAAGAGCAGATTTTGATATATATGGAGAGCAGATTGTAATCTGTATTCTGCATCTAGAGTTGGTGCTCTTACTTGGCCTTGAATTCAGCCTTACTGTACAAGACAGTGTTGATTCTTGAATAATATATAAGTGATATATTGTTGCTGGGTTTTTCCCCCTCAAGAGGAGGGTTTTCCCAGGGTATCTGCTGTGTACTGTGTCTGATTTTGGATTAATTTTTCTGTGCACTTAAATCTGATCACTAAATTTAACATAAAGAAAGTGTTATATGGCTTGAAGCAAGCTCCTAGAGCTTGATTTTCAAGAATTAAAAATTATTTCCTGTTGCATGGCTTTCTTAGAAGTCAGAATAAACCAACATTGTGTGTTAAAAACAAAAAAGCAGTAACCAAATTTTAATGGTTTGTTGGTAGTCTGATCGACTGATGTGCCTTACAGCTATTAGACCAAATGTTTCTTATGCAGTAAGTCAAATTCCCAGATTTATGACAGATCTACACATCAATCACATGAGAGCAACAAAAAGAATACTTTGGTATATCAAAGGCACAGTCAATCATGGCATTCATTATACAAAAACAAAGAATTTGGAATAGTTAGATTTTCAGAGTCAGATTGGGCCGGTTCAATAGATGATTGAAATCAAATACTGGGTACTGTTTTAGCCATGGCAGTAGCATTATAATTCGGAACTGGAGCAACAGACGGTTTCTCTGTCTCAAGCAATTTGGTTATGACAAATTTTGAAATTTGCAGCAGCAATGAAATTCTCCCACTGTTATACATTGTGATAACAGAAATACCATTCAGATAGCAAAGAATCACATTCTTCATCCAAGAACAAAAGTTTATTTAGAGAGATTTCTCATCACATAATTAGAGATTTGATTCAGCAAGGAGAAGTGCAGTTACAGTTCTGCAAAACAGAGAATCAGTTGACTAATATCTTTATAAAGGCAAATTCCAAGATCTACATTTGTTCTATACAAAAGCAATTAGGAATAGAGTCACTAAGCAATAAGGAGGAGAATGCTGCAAAAAATAATGCTTAAATTGTGGTTTGTGAAAAAATAATTTCCTATTTGACTGTAGACCTATTTAATTACAGTTAGCTTGTTCCACTTTGCTTTTCTGCTGTGAGCTAAACATTTGTAGTAAACACAATGTAATTTTCTATACTAAAAATCAAGGAAGATTATTTTGTTTTGTATGCATTTTTGCCCCAATTTTGTGAAATCCCCTGATTTTGTAAAATTAGGCAACATATTGTTACACATAATAAACCAAAATCATATGATACCTTAAGATAGGAAAGCTTTAAGCTTCCATATGCGAAACCCAATGTGACAGCAGAAACACGTGCTACCTGCATTTCGTGACAATATTAATTGATCAAAATAAACTCGTAGAATTCATAAATCACTACAAATTTCAAGATTCATATTTCTATTATACATTATGAAAGAGGATACATCGCATCAGTCTACAGAAATGATGAACCAACCAGTAATACATATTGAAAAAGCAATTGCAAGAGATCCTATGCCTTCAAAGCACATTAAATAAACTAAAGATGCGCATAACCAATAATCCTGCATTACCACTCACTCACTAATGATGTTTTCAAACTCACTTGTTCTTGTACCATAATAATCAAAAAGAAAACTGTTGTATCCCCTAACAAGACATATACAAATCCATTTGACTGAATCTCCTATAAGAAAACCATTTGACTAAGCAACAAAAGAATGCCTGCATATCCAATGCAAAAGGGTCCCCCAAATCATGTTCTCCTTTAAAACAGAAACTAATCTAATTGAATATTAAAAGCAATACTTTGTAGTCTATAGACACAATCAGAAAATATGTTATAAATTACAAGATTATTCAAAGCAGATTCTGAAGAGCACAAAAGATTTACTGAGAGGGGGGGGTGAATCAGTAAATCAATCTCAAACTTTTTATTTCTTAATCTTTTTAAACTTGTTACAATCAACCTTTTTGATATGAATCAATTTTCCCAAGTTAACACAACTTTATTGAAATAATAATTTTTCAAAGTAGGCACCAACCTACAATTTTACAACTAGATGATTTAGTAGAATGAAGCCTACAAGGAACACCTAGACCTCTATAAATTTAGTAGACACCTGCCTACAAGGAGCACCAACCCCTAATGCAAGGCACCAAACCTTGACTTGATGGATGTAAGATGACTGCCTTCAATCAGATCTGCACTGTCCCTATCCTCCAATCTGCTTTATGTGATGAAAAATATCACTCTAGACTCACACAAGAAGATGGAACTCTTCACTGAACTGCTTATTCTCTACAACCACACCTTCAAGTCTAAAAAGAATGTCAAAGATATACTTTGTTCCAAGATTGCATCTCTTGATGAAAGAGCACAACTTTGTCTTTTCAAAATTCATTCACACCTCTTCATTCACACCTGTTCATTAGTTTTATTTCTGTCTTAATGACTTTGATTTTCTGCTTTGTTTATTAAATCTGTTTGTAGGAATATATTTATTTCAATAAGCAAATCGAATCCTTCAGCCATTTCAATGAGTGATAATATCTTTTCAGCCGAAGGAGCATATCTTTTAAGTAAAGCATCATACCATTTGAATGGAAGTTGAATCATGAAGAAATATCTCTTAAGAAGATGTCTGATTTGGAGATAAACCCTTCATAAAGAAAATCTGATTGTTTTGTTTTAAACAAAACATATTGCTTTTCAACCATTGTGTCTTTATTTGTTTGTTACCAAGAAGTAAGCGAATATTTAAATGAGAAAGCACGTCTTTTCAAAAATCGTATCACTTCAGAACCAACAATAAATCTTTGAAGATAAACCACGACTTTAAAAAATTAGTCTTGAAATAGACGTATACAAGAAGTCGCATCCTTTTGATCGAAGATGTATTTCCTTTGAAGCAAACGTATCTTTTCATCTGAAGAATCACCTTTCTCTTTTTTTTTTTAAAACGTATTTTAATTCTGAAAACGTCTTTTGAGAAAAAGACATAGATACTTCTGAATGCATCTTTAAAGACGTATATACTTCTGAATGCGTCTTTTTTTCAAAAAGGAAAATAAACGCCAAGAGTTAATCTGAGTATGTCTTCTTTATTTTTTAAAAAAATAACTGTCGAGAATTTATGACGTATCTCTTTTACTCGAAGATGTATTTTTCTTGACGTGTTATCTTAACATTTACCACCTGATCTCTTACTCTAATCTGTAGGTTTGTGTCTAGCCGTCTGCTCTCTGACTTCAAATTGTAGCTTATATTTTAATTGATTTCCAACTAGATGATGATCAAGGTTTTGATCTGGTATTGATCTGACATAAAGTCCACTACTTATCCAATTACTTCATGGCCGATTACTTCTTATTACTACAAGCTTATTTACTTTTGTCCTACAACATTTATGATGTGAACTTTTTCTCCATTAGACTTAATCATAAATTATCCATCTAATCTGATTAAGCAAAAACTTGACATCAATGACTAACTCTTCTAACAGATTCAACTTGTAGGCTTTACAAAGTTATTTTCTCTGCTCTATCTCAGAATCTCTCAGGCATTTATACAAGATTCTAAACAGCCAAGTTCCAGGATTTGCCATTTAAAAATAATTATTGAATTCTACTAACTCTGAGAAGATCTTATAAATTATGGATTGTTCAAAAGTAAAACCTCTTTGACTTGTGGTTTGTCAGAGTTGTTTTCCCTGCTCTATCTTATCAGAACCTTTTAGACATTTATGCAAGATTCAAAACAACCAAATTCCAGGATTTGTCATTTAAAAACATCATTTGAATTCCTCTAGGACTATTTATTTTGAAGAGCCCTAGAAGAAGCACATGACTTGTAATTTTTATTATTTTGCTAAATTTCTCTATAAGTCAATTTCCTTAAATCTCACAAGACAAAATCTGAAACATTCTGACTGAAATACACCGATACAATATTTATAGGAATCTTAATCGATACCTTGCAAAGAGCAACAATGGGTGCAAAGAGTGCATGTATAGACAGAATCTTCAGAACAAAGAAATTACAGAAATTCAAATTTTCTATTAAAATCTTATCATCAACTTAAACCAGAATTATTCTGGTATATCTTTGTGAACAAAAAGATCAACATTTCTCATCTCCAAGATCTTGTCCAAAACTAGGCTAGTTCCATGGAACTGAACCTCCTACATCATGAATTGGTTGAATTTTATACGATGTTTCACTTGTACTAAAATAACTGACATAAGCATCGCTGCCCAACTGGAGCAAATAATGAAACTCTAAAACAGAAACAGCCTTATTTTCTATAGATAAAGGAATTTAACACTTATTTTCTGGGGAACTTTTATTCCAATTTCCAGTCATCATTTAGCGTTAGTAAAATGGCACAAGCAATCAGGGAAAGTATTCCAGAAAAAGAATATCCAAGTCTATTTAAAGTTTGACCATTTTACCAATATGCTTTCTTATTGATTGGATAAAGAAGCAAATTTTATTTAATACATTTGAACTGCACTTCTAAATCATTCAGTTTGCAAGGTAGACCCTTGAGCTTTGATTTTGTTTGAGTATCAGTGAATAAACAATCTAATACATGTAAGGATATACAATAACATTGATTATCAATCTATTTATATAACTTTCAACTTTAATGGTCCACATAATTTTCTAGATTATTTTCCAAGAGAAATTTTGATCTGATTTGAAGTCACTAGCATATTGCTACTGAGGAAAATTGAAATTGGAATGTCTCTAAGTGGGAATGCCTACATCCCTAGGAGGCCTCGCAGCTTCTTCAAATTGCACACAATGATCAATCCTAATCCTCCCCTTTTTACATTGCTACGAGACAAGCTTGTTGATTGCCACTCTAATTGGAATTTTCATCAAAGTCCCTTTGCTGTTATTATAGACTTCTTTGGATGTTGATATCTTTTGTTTAGTAGTCCAACTGATAAGTGGTACACCTTCTTCAAGGATCGTGACTGCTTGATGAGCTCTTGAGGTTCTTTCTGGGGGGGGAAACCCAGCTGGGTTTTTTCACCTCTTACTTTTATTTATGGTTCTCACCATTTGGAAATCACTATTTTATAAAGTGTAATGATTTTCTTTAAATATAATTCTCCTTTTTTGCCAAAAAAGGAAAACAAAGGAAAAATCCATTACCGATCGTGTTATATAATTAATTTTGTATGTATATGTCTGTAGTATGGTCAATTCTGAACTATACTGAACCTGAATTAAAAAATGTATGAAAATGGCCAAACACAAACGTGAATTGGAAACTTAGATTTCAATGTTGAAGCAGCTAGAGGTGAATAATGAGGTTAAAAATACACAACGGTAGAGTGTTGGTGCATAAGCATGGGCCAAGGACTATTGTTGTGTACTGAGCTGACCTGCTTTCATTCATTTGGAAGAATTGATTCTTGAACCTCTAGTCTTTTGCACCTTAAATCTCTCTGGTTCATTTCATATCTGCAGCTGCCATGAGGCAATTTAATTAGTGTATTATGATGATGGGAATTTTAAAGTTTTAAAATGGAGAGTCGCATGTAGAGGTGATCTAATTTTTAATTTTTAGTGTAGCTAAATCTCCAAGAAAAAGTATTTTAGAGTAAAAAGTGGTGGTGTTTCCTTTTCTTGTAAGTTTTCTATTCATGATACTGAGAAAAACAGTTTGAAATCATATTAATTAATTATACTAGAAAGAGATTACTAATGTGGAAGAGAATCCCAATACATTGGTATGCCGATGTAATAACTTCTTGTTGGCAAAAATAACAACTCCAAGGGAAAGAGCTTTTATAATGAACAGCTTCTACATGGTAATTATGTTAGTATCCAATGAGGGAGGCTTAATTTAATTGGGGGCCTTGCGCCTAAAGTTTGTCTCTGAATTGAAAAAATCTTTCAGTGTAGATAATCTCTAATAATCTACCCCTTACACATAATTATTATCTATGTGATATAGTTCATGACACACGGCAAGAAGTAGTGCAATAAAATATTCAAAATTCTTGTATAGCCTCATTTTCAACTGATGTGACTTATTTTCTTGTCTTTCAGGATGTGGAAAACTAGAGAGGGGCTCGAGTTCTTAATAAAATGTCCTTGTTTATTTTTTCACAACCAGTGAAACGTGGGGAATAAAATTATAAACAAAAGGAGAGGCACAGACCACAGGCACAATTATCCCTTCAAACCTTGTAGAAATTGTAACCGTAGGAGTTCCTCCAATAATTATACTGTTTGAGGTCAAAAGAAAAAATAACAGTTCCAGTGGAGCGCATGAGGCAAATCAATGCAGTGGACATTTGTCATGTTTCCTGCTATATCAATACACTAGTATAGCTGTCAATCAGCCACATCCCATATCAGGTATCCATGTCAAGTAAACCAATAGCCAAATAATTTAGTTGTATTCTAGAAATCTTGAATATGTGCGCCACGATGGATCTATTGAATCTTGAATCTCTTCAACTCAGAAGTCAGAGCAAAATGAATGAAAATTATTCTAAAAAATATTCATGCTTATTGGTGCTCAAGTTTAAATTTGGCTGTAAGGAAGGAATTTAGGATTAATTTGAAAATGTAATTTTCACACATCCAATTCAACTGCACAGGATTTGATATTGTCCCTTTCACATTAATAGTTCTTTCAATTAAGGCTGTTGATTGGCAATGGTGTATATTCCACCACCCTTGCATTATTTTTTTCATGCTTTCATTTTGAAACAGAGTTTTGAATGTATTGGAGTTTCTCCAACAGTTGTACTAATGCGAACATTTGTTATGGCAAGAGATTTTCTAAAATGACAGCAGGGCGTGGAGTCTCATGTCATGATTGTGTACATAAAAACCAAAATACTGCCAACTTATATTTTGAAAAAAAACAAATATAAAACTGAAACTATAAAAAAGTAACATATAAATATATAACATTTACTGCACTTTTCAAAGTAAAAACAAAACAAAAGAATTACTGTGGATTTTCCAAAAGTTAGACGCAAAAGTAGAACAAGTGTATTACAAATAAATAAAATAAACAACATGGATAAAATAAAATAAATAATTCTAAAATAAAATAAAATAACTCTTAAGTAAATAAATAAGACTAATATCTCTCGATATTTTGAGATAGATGTATTTAAGATATCTATACCAGTTCCTATATTTTTTATAGTCAATTGCTGAACAAAACCTGCAATAGGAAAGCAGGCTTCTAAGGAAAATTCAGCCTTCTACTTGTGGACGAACAACATTTTTTTTAAATCAAAACAATCAGGCCGTAATCCAGCAGCTACTAAGATCAAACAATATTCCTGGAAGATCGAATACTGGACAACAAACATCGGAAAGAAAAGTGTTTGACACCCTGGCATCCAGATAAAAGCAAAAGGAAAATGTTTACCTTTAGAGATCTCAAACATACAATTCGAATAATAAATGAGAAAAAATGTTGCAGCCAGTTACCTTTTCTCACTTAAAACACTTACAGGTCTAACCATCCCTCTCAAATAATTGCATTTAAGAGCATGTCTATCCCGTAAGCACAATCAGGTGTGTAAGGTGGTCTCTTGTGTTGTAAGCTACCCTGCGGTCTACGCACGGAAAATTAGGCTTGTGGACCTTAAATTGACCTTTCGCTTCCTTTTATATCAAAACCTTAATTCTCTTTACCTTTCACTTATAAAAGAGTTCCAGGAAGGGGTTTATACACAGAAACATGACTTTGGGGTGAAATGTAACGTACACACAGTCTGATTCAAGCAATATTATCTCTCCAATCAAATTAGAGAGAGCACAGACTTTGAATTAACGAATTTTTTTTTAACTAAATTGTTATAATGATTGTGTGCTTCTGTTGTCGCCTTTTTGTTATTTTCATTTCCGCCCACGAGAAATCTTGTAGGAGCTACAAAAGAGTTGATCACAGCAACACGCCTCGAGTCTATCTGTAATCAGTTTGTAGATTTCTCGAAGTGGCAGACAAACCCTAGCTCATAAGATAAAACCAAGAAGAAAAAAAACCCTAGATCGCTTGTATTTTTCTTCTAAAACGTTCGATTCACTAAATAACGAAATACGTTATATTTGATTCGCAAGAGGCGAAT